>JBBBDQ010000569.1:1447500-1582500 GCA_037127315.1 Ascarosepion bandense | reverse complement strand
ATGCAAATCAGAAGGAGGCTTAGTGAAGCACAACCATTTAATTGGCGGAGCGGGGGTCTCATTAGTTGTTTAAAATCGAATAATTTATTTGTCTTCCAGATTTGATGTCAAAAGCCGGGTTGCTATGATGAGTGGTGAGAGGAAGGAGAATTTGGCAAACAGAAAACAATATGGGTATTTTGACTGTTCAGATGGCACTGGCGTACATATCCAATCATTGATTTTGTACTGCATTTGTTGGATTAATATTACTATATTACCAGGTCCTATACTGGAAAGTCAGACATCCTTGGTTTCAAAAACGATCGGTATTTTTTAGCAAGCATTTTTTTTGGCCATTATAGGATAAATTTAACTCCGACAGGGACGCATGCTTTCAAATACAGCAGGTTTACACTGTCAAGAAAACGGGAAAGAATATCTTGAATTTTCATAAGGTTAAACATTTAAGATTTTTCTTTTTAATATATAAAATATCTGATATATACGGAGTGCGATGCAAAATTTGTCGTCTAAGTTACGCAAAAATGAAAATAACGTTGACATCTAATGGAACAGATATATTTACCAAAATTACCCAAATATGTATTGAAATGCAAATGAGAAAATTTATTCAATATTTGCAATTGGCTTCCGCCATCACCTACTACAGAGTTAAGAATCATCTGCAATACTTAGATATAGTCTCCTTGTTTAGGTTGGTGAATGCTGCAATTGATCCTTGACTTCGATTTATCTTAGATGTTACAAGACGATTTGTTTTTTTATTTATTTATTTTTTTAACTCAACTGCACCCAACAATAATTAAGAGGGCTGAATCTGGGGAGTAGGTGGCCTGGGGTAGTTTAATCGCAAAAAATAACTGGGCTCTCCTGTTGGTGTGACATAGGGTAGCGTTCTTTTGCCAGATATATTGACTTTCAGCAGCCATCCGTTTGACCCACAGCCTCTGTGTTATGGCTGAGGCCCTGTGGGAAGATGACGTCATCGTATCTCGTGATCACTTCAAACACCATGATGTTGACTCGATATAATATCTAACTTTTTCAGAATTCTCTCCACAATCATTCTGAAATATTCGTATAGCAGCTTAATGTTGCGCTAATTCTAACTAGTACGAAATGCTGTTTCCAAATGTTTGGTTTAATAAATTGCATCATGATGCCCTTTTTCTCACAGACGGTGTCCCAACTGACCCTACTATACCATGCAGTTGACAAGATAAAATAAAAGCAATGCACATGAGCGAAATTAAGAATATAAAATGGTGACAATTTACCCATCTCACCCTGTATGCATATTTTCTCTCTTGAAGTCATATCTTCCTTACAGACTGTCAACCTTTCCATGAAACTGAAATTTATAAGGTAAATACCAATATATTTGCTATTTTATACATTTATTTGATGAAAAATATTCAGTTTATTGTAAATATAAACATATATTGCAAACTGAGATTTTTAAGGAACATTTATCAAAAAAATGTGTTGTGGATCCCAGAAATAGGGTCCGCACAAATAAATGAACAACGACTAGTAATTGAGATAAAAAATAAGTGTAATAACTTAAGGATACAGACTTGAATGAAGATTAGTAGTCCAGGATAAGGGTTAATAAAAATATATGTACAAGTCTCTGGAGGCGAAACCGAAGTATATTGAGTATATCCGCGTCAGAAGCTGACAGGTATGGCATAATAATCTCTCGATGTGTGATTCACAGAGCTACTAAGAACTACTGTGTACTGACAGTCCATCTCTCTCAGGTCTCTCGAACTCCCCGATTAACTCTCTGTGAAATGCGGTATTCAGTATTTATTTACCACCCACACTAGGTCAAAATGCGGCACAAGGTTTTTAAAGTGGGTTCTCCGGGCCATATAGCCCAGTTAAAAATATCTGTCTAATTTTACCCAGTCGTGACTCTACCCTTCGGCGGAGCCACGACTAAGTTAATGCTCTCCACCCGAAGACAGGACTGAGAGTGTCAATGGAATTACCACGAGAAAACGTTGGCATTCGGTATTTATCTGCCCTCCTACAAGGTAAAAATGGGACACAAAACCTTTTTTACAATGGGTCCTCCTGGCCATATAGCCCAATTAAAAATAGCTGTCTAATTTTGCCCAGTCGTGACTCTACCCTTCGGCGGAGCCACGACTATGTTAATGCTCTCCGCCTGAAGGTAGAGAGCTGACAGTGTTAATGGAATTACCGCAAGAAAACGCGGCAATTCTGTCGTCTCGCTTCTATAGCAGTAGTATAAGTATACTCTGGACGAGTCCATCTTTATGAAAAGAGAGCACCCCACAGAAAAATGATTACCAGAGAATTCACAGGGGACTTCGATGTGATGTAATGTTTAGCAAACTTATCTCACTATATCACTTATGACTGAATAGTGAGTTCGCTTCCGAATGGGTGCTCTTTAATCTATGCCTTATTCATCACATAGATAGTGACCCAAGATTTCTAGCATTAGATACAGCTGACCCAAAGCATTTTGAATTCAATACCAAGATAGAGCAGTATTGGCATATAACTTCGGTCGGTTAATTTAAAAGCAGATAACTACATGGCAACTGGAAGTAGCATCGCACATTGAATGAGAATTATATACCCTAGTGTTTGAAATATAGGGTTCAGTTAGAAATTCCTCGCACCTGAAGAAGGCCGGAACGACGACCGAAAAGTCTTTAATATGGCAATAAAGTTTAGGAAAACATCTCGAACAATGTAAATAAAGTATAAAACACAGTTAAGCTTCGTTTTGAAAGGATCATTCTGAGCATAAATATTAGATTTCTTGTTCCAGTGATATTAACGAATACGTTCTGTTCTCGTCTATTTTTCGGTTTAATGGATTATAATTTTACCGAAAAAGCGCTACTATATAACTACATCTATATATGTTAGTTAATGTATTAATATGAAGATGGACTATGAAGTCTTTTAAACAGATTTTATCGGAGTTTCTTCCGTTGAAAGAATAACGTCAGTTATTGTAAAATATTATTTTATAATAATCATTTGATGCTAGAATTTACACATTATTTTCGACAGTTGAATCGAAAATATGATGTATTTTGAAAATCAACCGGCAACTTAAAATATTGTAAAATTCCAAATTTGAAAAGAAAGAGAGAATTTACTAGTCAAGTAATTGATCCTAATCAAACAGCGAGCGTAATTAGGTGATCCTCAGGCCTTTGTAATTTCGACCATACGACTCTAAGAAACGTCGGATATCCCTAGCCAATCCGTGTGTAGAAATATGTTGGATGATGATTCAAATAAAATTTGGGTCATCAGAAAAGAATGTGCCCCGTTACGAGGCCTTCCTTCCAGCGGTTATATTTGCTCACCGGCCACCCTCACTGATGTGAAGCTCCTCGAGTTAAATGTGTAACGGGGAAATAAGATTTTTGAAATCTACGTACGTTATGAGAGGATTGCGCGAATATCGCACACAGTTGATGATAAATAGTTCAAATGTTTTTCGGACTGCTCTACGTGACATTTCTTTATTTCCAAATCGACATTGAACTATTTTTCGTTATCTCTGTTAGGCGTTTTAGATTCTTTTGCTTCCTTTGATTCTAATTTGGCCTGAAAGACTGGCATAGGGGGCGCGTAATGAGACCTCATGCTCCTACCTCCACAGCTTTAACGATCACGCAATAACCCTTCTTTTTTCAGCTCTATTTTAAGATATTCATACTTACTGGATTTGAAGTTGTGGCTTTGTTCCATCCGGTATTCATATGGATTTGACGATTCAACCATGATGATTTTAACTGAATCCAACAGCAACGCCTCTGATTGGGAAGTTGTGGGGATCATGGAACAACCTCATAATTGCTGTTGTTCCCAAGTTCACCCTGATCCGGAGTGGTAGTACATGTTAGGCTCTCAGCTATGGGCAAATAGTTAAGCCCCAAACTGGGGTCAAATCACTACAAAAGTATAAAAATACACTTTTATAGAAATACATACATAAAAATAGACTTTTATAGAAAGATATACATTTTTGAAGGAAGAAAATTATTTCCATAATACATTTTTGAAAGAAAAATATTACTAGCAATATATTTTTGAAAGAAAAATATGACCAACAATACATTTTTGAAGGAAAAATATTACCAACAAAACATATTTGAAGAAAAAAATTATTACCATAACACATTTTTGAAGGAAAAAATTATTCTCCGAAAAACATAGCTTTTTGGTTCACAGACAATTCCATCATTGAGAGTGCTGGAGGGGTGTCAGCTGCTCTACAACAGTCTGAACAAGTAAACACATAATATATCAAGGCAGCTGTACATTGTATGCATTTGAGTTTATATTTGTTATGAATACTTGTTGATAGCCGCATAGCATGTGCTACACCAGAGTTACACATGGTTATTAAATTCAAATTTCTTCTCTTCTAGACTGGGTCCTGAGCATGACGGTAAACTGCATCCCGCAGCAAGGCCTCTGATTGGGAGGTTGTAAGGAGCATGGAACCACTTCCTCATTGCTGTTGTTCCCAGGTCCACCCTGATCTGGAGTAGTAGCACCTGTTAGGGTCCCAGCTATGGGCAAATAGTTAAGCCCCAAACTGGGGTCAAATCACTACAAAAGTATAAAAATACACTTTTATAGAAATATATACATGAAAATAGACTTTTATAGAAAGATATACATTTTTGAAGGAAGAAAATTATTGCCATAATACATTTTTGAAAGAAAAATATTACTAGCAATACATTTTTCAATACAAAACCAGAATACATCTTCAGTTTTTTAAAATAAAAAAAAAGTTTTAATCAAAATCTGACTAAATCAACCTTCTCACTATAACCGAACATTAAAAAATACCTTTAAAATCCTACCTTTTTGGTATTAAATAACACAGAGAGGTTAGACAAAACTCATAAAAAACAAACAAACAAACAAACAAACAAACAAACAAACAAACAAACAAACAAACAAACCATGATGATTTAGACTGATAAAAGTTTACTATATTTCAGCTTAAAATATTGTAAAATTCCAAATTTGGCAAGAAATTTATGGAATTTCAGAAAATAGAATTAGTAAAGGGTGCCTGTTAATGGATACACATTGAATTATGACATTATCTGAACACAAGAACAACTAATAGGCTTAATAGACTTTTACTATTCTTCCAAAATAGAATTAGTTTGGTAAAAATGAATGCAATGATAGTGGGGCTATGATCGATCCTATTTACATATTATTAATTGATCTCTTTCTTTTTATATTTATTGATAATAACTTTAATAATTACGAAAAATGAAGTAAACAGTGTGACATATTAATTTAAATGCAATTATTATTCACTTCTTCATGTCTAGAGTCAAACGTTATATTTTCTACATAACTTCTTAAACTGCGTTTATTGTCTTTTCTTATACACTAAATATCTATTTTGAATAGCTCTTGCACCTTGCATTGGGTGATCATTAATTGCAGAAAATATCCAAATTACCCTAAAAACCGTTAAAAAAATGAAATTAGCATTTTATAAAACTAGTTTGCAAACATCGTTTTCGCTCTACACACTTTTTACATTATTTCATAATTCTTTGTTCCTTTTTTGCTAGATCGCAAGAGATGAAATTCGGAATTCAAATTTTTAAAAATGAAAGTTTAAATCATCTTGTCAGTTATTCAATTTATTCCACAAAATCATTAAAATCTCAGCATTTGTTTTAGGAACTACTGGTCAAATCGAAGATACATTTTTATGTTGATTATGGTGCAAGGATGTGCAGTGAATATCGGCTTGGAACGACGAATCAGAGGAGCCAAGTTCAAATTCCAATTGAATTCCTTGCATAGACTTACGCACAAATAACCTTGAGAAAGGTATCAGTCACTCTCTTTCCTCCAGTTATGGGTTAAATAATAGGACAGATTGAGTTCTATAGCCTTGGCTGACAATAAGTCTACTGCAGAGAGTGATGTAAATCTACTGCAGGATAAACCTATACCCAGTCAGTCATGAGTCATTCGAGACATGATCGCCCAAGCGCGTATCACTTATGGAACTTAACTGACTGTTTGATGAAAAATGTAATTCATATTTACCTTTCATTCTTTAGAATAAAATAAAAATGCATTAATTTTTCAGTTCCGAAAAACACTTCATTAGTGTCAATATTATTCTTACTATTAGTAGTAGTAGTAGTAGATGTCAACTTGGAATAAGAAATCCAAGAGCTGTGTTCGAATTCCAATTGAATCCCTTGGGAAAGGTATCAGTCCCTCTCTTCCGTCCAGTTATGGGTTAAATAATAGAACAGATTGGTTCTATAATCTTGACTGGCAATCAATCTACCACAGAAAGTAATGGCAACCTACTGCGGGATAATCTTCTACCCAGTCAGTGTCGCGTTTTTCATCTTTTGTAGAACACTTGAATTATTGTGCCTTCTAGATTTTAGTGTCCTCAACCTGTATTTGGCATTTTGGGATGCCCTTTTTGTTGTTGAACATGAATTCGGATTTGTTGGCGTTTATTTTAGTACTTTCTTGTCACTCTCTTTAGCTACCTTCTGTAGGAGGTCTTGTAGTTTCCTTTCTGTGTCTACTATCAGCACTGTATCATCTGCGTACCTTAGATTGTTTAAAATGCGGCCCCCGATGACGAATCCTGGCTTAACTTTTAGGGTTCTCAGAATAGTGTCACTGTACAAAAACGAAATAAAATAAAATAAAATGAAATGTAAATAAAGCCACTTAAATTGGCAAATATCATAGTGCAGTTGTTAATTCCTTAAAAATAAATTAGAAAGTTGGCTTACAGTTAACACAAAGACAGAAACGACTGTTTTTTTTTTCGTCGTTTCTCCCAAACATGATGATACCCTTAATAAGATACATGAACATCTCGGCCGTATGACAATAAGACAGGACTCATAGATGTTGACATTTCAACTCATATGTCAAGCTTAACAGTATTCTTCTATGTGCCTTGTTCTTTCAGGACGTAGGCGATCATGCCCTTCCACATCTCCATATCCTTGGTAGCTTTTAGCACACTTTCTCTTGTAACATCTCGAAGTCCCCGTTCTGTCATCCACCTGCTCAGGCCCTTCAAATATGTTATTCGCAGCTTTCCTCTGTCTCTTTTTCCCTCTATAGGGCCTGGTAGTATCAGGTTCTCTAAGCCCTCCTTCCTCATTGTATGTCACAGAAACTTCAGTTGTCTCTTCCTGATGCTTGATATTAATTTCCTTTTCGTTTCCATCCTTTCCAACACCTCGTCATTGCTCACATGCTCGGTCCAAGATATCCGCAGCAAAACAGTTATATATCGTATACATTCAGGGCTTTAACGATCAAGCATATTCATTATTTACGATCCTTTGTAGCTCCTAATATTTTTTCTTTTTCATGTTCTGTCATTTAGTTAAACAAGCTTAATAGATAGTTTATTCTTTGTCCATAATATTATCGATATATCCTGTGAGTGAACAATTTTCTCAGTCTTGTTTCCTCATTTAGATCCCTAGAAATTTCAACTGTTTGTTTCTGATGTTACATCGAAGTGTTTCTTTTTCTTAACATTTTCAAATTGCGTGTTTCCTTTTTTCTAAGCTTTTTACTTTAAAATATTTTTTTTTTACCTCGTTAGGAAGATAATCATGAAATGAGGAATGTCTGTTGAAGGTGCTAAAAGGATTAGGCAAGGACTCTGAGAAACTTGTCAGAAACTATTTTAAACAGGAACTTTTAAGACCGTCCGTATAATAATGTAAAAAAATGTGTGAGAATGTTTGTGAGTGTGATTATTCAAGGGAAATAAAACTGAATCGAAATATCAGTGTAATCATAATTACGGAGTTCACATATGATGTAGCGTCAAAACGTTATCAAAGCTTGAATACGCAATTAGATAGTTGAAAATATTGAAGATATTAAACAGAAAGAATATCAAATCATAGATGTGACTTTGTTTTGTAGAAAAGGAGCTAATTTTAAAATAAACAAAATTATACTCGGCTCATTCAATAAATAAGGTGATTTTTTCTCGTACAGATAGAAGCTTTTTTTTTTAATGTACTCTCCCAACAGTGTCACACACTTCTCCCATCTGTGCACAAGCTTCCGTTTTCCCTCAGCGTAAAAATCTTTGGACTGATGTCTCAGCGAATCACTCACAGCACTTTTGACTTCATCGTCACTTTCAAATTTCTTTAAACGATTTTGCCCACTTGTAGACATTTCTTGGTTGAAACATGTGGCACCCTACACAGATTGCATTCTCCTATTAATTTCAACTGGTTTGCACCCTTCAGTAACCAAAAACTTGAGAAATGTCCTCTGTTCAATCCTGGAGCATGCTTCTTGGTCGGCCATCTTTGTTAATCTCCAAAACTCTCAACGTTTTTTTCAATCTGCAAAAAGATTAAATCCCTTTGAAAAAGAAATAAAGAAACGTTAAAAAAAAAGTAAGCTTCTATCTGCATTAGAAGTCCTTATACCAAAACATTCACCTTATTTATTGAATGACCCCCGTACAAACTAACAGACGCTTGTACGGAAATCACGAAAACTACAAAATACGCCAAATACAGTCCTGTCCATAATAAGTAGAAGACATACAAAGTTTACACGGAAGACTGGAATCGTGACTTGATAAAAAAAATATTCAACAAAATATTGAAATTTTTTATTCTGCACCAGTTACACAATCCCATCGAAAATACCAGATCTGATTAAAAAGTTTCTGAAAGGGAAAGTTATGTGAATAATGATGTACAAACTCGGATTTTTCTGAAAATTTCTTTTAAGAAATCTGAGGAAGGATTGAAAAGATATGAACATAAAATATGATTGAAATCTGCGACCCGGCCTTTTGGCTAGGTGGCAAATGACCAATTAAGACCAGTTTAAGACCGGTTTTAAACTACGTGAGAGAGGGACGGGTAATATTTGACTATTTTAGCTGGACGTACGCGCTCAGGATCCTCACTATAAAAAATGACCTTGTGTCACATTTCTCTCAAGTGTGGGAGAAGATTAAATATCTCTGCGACTGGGCGGTGCCGAGAGTGGTGAATAGCAGAGACAACTTGCTATCACTTTATGCTTAACGAAGGATTAAGATACAAATAATCAGCGAAGCGAAGTAAAATTTCTTGAAAAGACATGCAGAAGACAAAAAGAGAATGGAAATACAGACAACGGAATTGTTAGAATTGGCAAAAAATACAAAGGTGGTGGTCATAAACTGCCATTTGATCCCTTGTGATTTCCGAAAATAGGAAACTTATTCAACAAAACGCAGCAATGCGTAGGAGAAGAAGAATACAGAAAGTGGAGGGAAGAGAAGAAAAAAAAGGACAACAACAATATTGAAGTAATGAAAGAAAAAGAAAAAGGAGGTGAAAGGGGAAAAACAATATGACTAAGAAGAATTTTCAAGGAATGGAGATGAAGAAGAACGGGGATGAAGAATAAGAAAAATAAGAAAGTGGAATGGAATGGATGGAGCAGAATGATGAAAGCAAAAATAACAAATGTTCTCGGCAGGACTGACTGGGAAGAAAAGAAGCGGGGGTGGTAGATAAGAGGAATCTGTTTCCCATCCAGTAATGGGCGTAATCTCCCGTAAAGCGTCGATAGCATTCATGGCCGTCTGTTGCTTAAAAGGCCTCAGAATGACGAGATTTCACGGTCATCTCGTATCAGTTTGACGAGAGCCAACAGAAGCAACGATGTTTACAATATCAGGGAAGGAAAGGTGGATTTTGTTTTTTGCACAACCCTTTCCTACTCCTGAAATCGCGAGTTCCTTTTTTCTAAGCTTCTTTTTTAGCTTTTTACTTTAAAATTCCTTTTTTTGCCTCGTTAGGAAGATAGTCAGGGAATGAGGATTGTCTGTCGATAGTTGAAGGTGCCAAAAAGATTAAGCAAAGACTCTGAGCAACTTGTCAGAAATTATTTTAAACAGGGACTTTTAAGGCCGTCGGTAAAATGATGTAGAAAAAAGCGCACGCACGCGCGCATGTGTGTGTGTGTGTGTATTTGTGTGTGAGTGTGATTATTCAAGGAGAAACAAAATCAAATCAAAATAGTGTAATTATAATTACAAAGTTCACATAGGATGTAGCGTCAAAACGTCCTCAAGCAAATAAATTTTTAAAGATTTTAAGCACATTCACTCTCTCACATATACGAAATAATTCCCAGACATATATGAGTGTGTCTGCGGGTGTAGTTAGACATGGCCGTATCTGACTACCAGGCACATGGGACATGGGTCCGGGCCGATCCGTGCAATCATAGTGAAAATCCGGGCAAGGAAAAATGTCTTTGTCAGAAATTAAACTAAACAATTCACGAAGAAAGAAAGAAAGAAAGAAAGAAAGAAAGAAAGACGAAGAAAACAACCGAATGAACGCAGTAAAAATCTGTTTGTTTATTTATGAATTTTGGGAGAAAAGACTGGTTATACTCAGAAGGTCCGAACCCGATTTCCTGCTTTCGTTCACGTATTGTGCCTAATTTCCATTGAAATAGCCGAAAAAATCCGCAAAAATCAGTTTCTGGAAACGGATGACACTGATGTCGTCATCACATTGTCAACTAATAAATCAGAGTAATTTTCTCTGTGCCCGGTGTTTTTTTTAGCATCAGCTACGGCCCGTGTTAGATAGAAATAATGTGTAGAAGAAATCACCATTACATGATAAGCAATCTGAGCAACTTGTCAAAATCGACGTTGCACGTTTAACTGTGCCTTGAATACTGGTGTCATATCTGGTCGGGTCCTTCTGATATTCATCAAGAGATTCTTGACAAAATCCAAAAAAGTGCCTGCAATGTAAATTATCACGATTTGGCATCTCGATTTCAATATTTTTTGCCGTAACATGGCTTTCGGCCATTCTTTTCTAAAAATATGTTCATGACAACTGCTATGACGAACTTTGTATCTCTGGTGCCCTAACCACATGAATTTAAACGGTACTAAGTTGACATATCAATTGTTAAATTCAAAATTGTTCTAATCCAACAGCTTCTTTTCTCACACTTCTAGACTGTGGAACTTCCGCTACTTGTTTCCCTAATAGCTACAATCTCCAAAAATTTAAATGCATCATCAATAACACCCTGTGTACTAGCAGTCTTCTTTTGGGTAAAATAAAAAACGCTGTCAGCTGCATAAATCAAATGATATGCAGATCCTGTTCTCTACCTATTTTGCGATATATATATATATATATATATATATATATATATATATATATATATATATAAGAAAAAAGTGCGAGAAGCTGTGAACATTTTATTTAAAGTATAGATTTATTATTATTATTATTATTATTATTACATTTTTTTGTATAATATATTAAGTGTCTATAATGATATTTGAGTCGCTACAAGAGTTTCGAGTCTAACGGTGATTCTCTTCAAGCAAATAAATTTGTGACTGTACTTATTGAGATAGGTTTGTCTTACTGACAGCCAAAAATACTGTGTCTATATAGATAAGTTGTCAGTGAGAAGGTCAGAAAGCTCATATGCTTTGTTAATTTTGTTTGTTAATTTTTTAACACTACCTCGTTAAATCACTTCCGTTTTGGGAATCATTCTCCTTTCGTTGGTCAGAAAACTTTTCACACTTACTTGCGAAGTTTTATTTCGTCTTTTTTCATTCAAAATTTTTTTCAGGGATTTTGATTCAATTCTGCTGGTCATCAAGTTGTTTTGTTATTTTAGGAATACAAAAAATTTTTCGCAATGGCACGCAATTTTTTTAGCGCGTTTGAATTTAATGTGTTGTGTGTGTGTCTTAGTATTTTTTATGTTGTTTTATTAAAGTGAGAGTTGTATTTTTATAAATATTTTTTCCTGCATCTGAGTGTGTCATAGTCTGCATTTTGGTAGATAGGCATTACTCTGAATTTACCTCCACAATACTGTGAGATACCATAAAACATTTCTTCTTATGTACACACAATTTCTCTCTCTCTCTCTCTCTCTCTCTCTCTCTCTCTCTCTCTCAATTTCACTGTATCTTTCTTATCCACCCTTTCTGCCTATTTTGATTTTATTATATTACATATGTTTGGAAGTAGTATGGCAGGTAGAGTTAGAACAATTTACTACGAAAGACAAAATAAAGGGCTCGGTTAGAAATTGGAAACAGTTTAAGATAATCACAGCGTACAACGGTCGAAACGTCGTGAATATGATAACAAACATAAGGACAACAATGTAAACAGTGTGTTATATACTGCCGCTGGATTTGCCAAGCAACGACGAACACGTAAAAATAAAAGAAATAGTAGTGTACTTTATCTTTGACGGTTGTCTAGAGCAGTCGGTTAGAGCCGCGCACACGAAGAGGCGGTGAGGAGTCGCAAGCCAGCAGGAGTCCTCTGTCTCTTCAGCCAAAAATTCTAGACTTCATATAGTCTTACAACTCCCACATATTTATGCCTTTTCGGGTTGCCGATTTATTTGTATTATCTACGACCGGATGTTTCTTTCAATTGCACCCGGTAGTCCATTGCTTGTTATGCCGGGTGTCGGTTGTTTTCTTTCGTTGTATCTTGTTGTAATATTCTACGACCGGATATATTTCTCAGCCATCTTTGATTTTTGTTGACATTACCTACGGCCGGATGCACTTCCACAGTTCAAAGTAATATATTACAAGTATATATATATATATATATATATATACTATTTTTAGTATTTATTGCCAGGTGGATAATTCTAAATGGAAATAGAATGGTTCTTTTTTTAATACTGCACAATAATATGTGCATCAAATGAACTGCTCTGGTGTCCAGTTTTTGTGCTTACTTCCACATGCTAGTCTCTACATTTTATTGGCTCGCCAAAGCAAAGGCTTCCTGGCTTCCTTGTAAAATTTTACAAAGTGATAATAACAAAAGAACTATTCCATTTTCTATATATACTAAAAATAGTATGAAATACCTCATTAAAAAAAAACTGGGATGGCCTAATAATTATGGCCGGTAGTGTATATATTGATATATTAGTATAAATAGTAAAAGAACAACCTCAGATGGATAGATATGAACAGACTGAGCAGATAATAATAGGAGGGAGAACGCTCTTGCAAGATTGTTATGCATATTGTAATGAAAAAGTGTAAATGCTGTTGTAAGAAAAAGTTTCGAAAATGAAACCTTGATGAAGAATAAATTTGTAAAATCGAATGACATCCAGCTTGTCGCATTAAAGATGCAAGAATGCTGAAGTGCTAGATTTTGGTGAATTTAGCGCGAGAAGTGTAAAATTTAGCCAGACTAATAGATTGATCTTATCAAAGGATCCGAGACAAACGCAGTTTACGAGACATATTCTACAAACAGAGAAAAAGAGAGACTGGGTGAAATGGAAAAGGGAGAGAGAGGAGGAGAGGAGAGGAAAGGGGAGAAAGTCCTAAATATGAAATTGTAAAGCTTTCGTTAATTAAAAAAAATGCAGAAAAATTGGAGAAAAATAGGGTTTCAAATAACAAATGTATGTTGTGGGGCAGTGGATGTAGGCTCGGAAAAAGAAATCGGGGAGCCTAGTTCGAATTCCACATCACAAACAAGTCTACCAATAGAAGATAACATTCCTGGTTTCCCACCAGAGGCCAATTTAGCGATAATGAGGCCGGAAGAACTATGCTTGTGACATAAGTGTTCATAGTTGGGATGAGAATGATCTTGAACAAAATATCAAAAACCTCTAGCGAGTGGTCTGAGAAACAAATTTCTGGTATGGTACCTACCCTGAATACATGATGGGGTATTAGTTATTGGCAAACACATTAAATACCTCTGCATATGGATCAATTATAATAAACTAGCAGTATAGCCCGGCGTTGCTCGGGTGTAATGAAAGATTTAAAACTAACCCATAAACCTGGAGCCCAGACTCTTTGGACTTTGGCAGGAAAGACTAAAATCAAAAGTTGTTTCCAGTTAAAGCGAAACCGAAGAATGAAAGAAAAATGAATGGATGTAAGTCAAATTTTGATTTCATGGTATCGATATCAAATAAGATTTTTTCGTCGTAAACTGCATTTTGAAGGCTAAATAAATCCTCTGAGTAAACGGTATCATGGCTGAGACTAAGAACTACAATTATACCTACATAAAGCCAAACCTGAAGCAAAAACTAAAATAAAAGGGCTGAAAGAAATACAGACATATAGGCAGATAAACAGACACACACACAAATATCTTGCCTTTTATATACATATATATTATAGATTTTCTGCACTATTGTAAGAGCTGCAAACTTGAAACTTCTGAATATCGTTTCTTATGTCATTGTCTATGAGTGATTTTTTCGATCATCGATTTTTGATATTTATCGGAAGTACCTCGACACAAAATCTAGCTAAGAATACTCTCAGACGCTTATAGTATAATTGTGTAAACGTTCAAAAAATCGGTTCAGCCGTTTCCGAGTCTATAGGTAACGGACACATACACACAGACACACACACATACACACAGAGACAAAGTTTCATTTATAAATAAGTTTAGCTGGTTTAATTACTTAGTTTTTGGTCCTAATAAAATTAGACCATTTTTGTATTAAAACTGTTCAATACAATTATAGTGTAGAACTTTTGAATATTTTTTCATTTTTGTAAACGAGTTATTACGCGATCCAGGTTTCTAGCATGTTGTGTCTTCAGGCGATTTGCAGTAAGTGATTTTACCGTTTGCCGTAAATGAGTTCTTTTTTTTAATAAAAAGTCCTTGAATTGGGTATTTGTAATACTAAAGAAGTCATTTACAATGCAAATGTACATGACTTAATGGCTAAAATAAAATATATTTGGAATCAACCAAACACACCATTAAGACCAAGTGGTTCAATCACTGGTCTACATTCAAAATGGAAAACTTAAAAAACTGTACAAAATTGGCTAGCCATGTTTGAAAAAGACCCAGACTTAACGGGGAGTGAAAACAGTCAAACTTTACAACGGTGGCCAAATATGTAGACTGCGCCAGGAATAAAAGTTAGCCATTATGCTATTCCCAAAGAAAAATGAAATATTGAATGCAAGACCAGAAAATATGACAAAGTGTAACCATACTAAAAATACCTATGAGGTTTATAAAACCATGGATGAAAACTTTATAATTTCTCTGGTAATTTTAAAAATTGTGCGTTCAAAAATTCTGTCACGTGAGCGTTCAAAAAAAAAAAAGAATAAAAAACGCGTTCAAAAAATATCACTGTTACGTGAGCGTTTTTTTATAAAACACGGTAAACGGAAAAATCAGTTATTGCAAATCACTTGAAGACACCACTGGGTAGAAACCTAGCTCGCGTAATAACTCTTTTATAAATGAAAAATGCAATACATATATATATATATATATATATATATATATATATATATATATATATATATATATATATTGTAATTTTATTATTACAGTGGTTTATAAAAACCTTATATTCTTACACAAAAGTTTTCATGTTTCAGAACAATACCGTTCCTCTTCAGTTGATATTTTAAAATTAATAGTGAAAATGATTTTTTAAGAAAATATCATGGTTATTTATTATTACCGAGTCTTCGTTATACTTGTTGGTATGTCAGTTTTGTTCAAAGAAAAATGAGAATTAGGTTGAACATTGAAGATGAAGATTTTTGTCGCGAAATGAAACAGTAGCCTGATGTCATAGCATGACACTTTTTAACTATTTTCTGGGTAGGATACATACTATGATCATCCATTATTTAAATGGGTAGATAACAATTTTTAACAGCAGGTTGGATTTCAGTGTTTTTTAAATTTTGATTTTTTACAACCTCATGAGTTAAAGGTGCTGGAATGATTAGATTAGAATTAGAATTAAATAATCATGGTTTACTAAGGTATATTTTAGTTAAGAAAACCAAATCAAGATTGTGTGGGTCATTTATTTTTGTAAAGTCATTTTTAATTTTTAAGTTATATTGGAACATATGTTATATATGAAAAATTGTAATCAATTAGATTTTAGAGAAATTTACAGATTTTTTTCCAGAATTTTTCATTTTATTCTGGGGGTTTTATTTGTATCTTTTAATTTCCAGAAATACATTGAAAGGAATGTTTGGTTTGGAACGTGTTATTTTTAAGGAAGTTAAATGCAAATACCAACTCTACTTAAAAGTGTTTTTAGTAGATCCAATATAGCATTGCTTAATAATTTAATAAAGTTTTCATTCAATGTTATAGTACATTGGTACACAATAGAATTTGCTAGGCACCTATTTTCTAGTGGACAATTATTAGGATTTCGCTAATTACATGAGTTCGTATTATTGTTTTTTTCATTATTGAGCTAATAATTGTTACTTTGGTTTACGTGCTGATTTAACATTTTGTTATTATGATATCTATTAGGATGTGGTTTCCGGTTTTCTCTTTTCCAATCTTTTCACTTTTCTTCTTCTTTTTGTTTTCAATTGAAGTAGATAGACTAAACTATCGCCCGTTTCACACTCCACCCACGTCTGTTGAACAGGTGTAGAGGCTCACCCCTTGTTCCCTGTTTAGGATGTGGTTTCCGGTTTTCTCTCTTCTAATCTTTTCACTCTTATGTAGCCCCCGGTACATCAGTGGCGTTTCTGCCTTGCTCGGGGTGATATGATTAAAAAAAAATCTAAGTTATTTTATAACTATAACATAATTAAGGATATTTTTTATTAAAAAAAGAGGTTTATTATTAGGGAAAGGCTTTCCAATTAAATTGAGGCACTGCATTAGTACAAAGTATTTGGTTAAAATGGATTTATACCAAATGATATTTCTATTTCTATTTTTCAAGTTATAGTCATATTTAATCATATATTTGATATCGAAGCTTTTTTAAAAAATTTTTTTTATTTTTAATCATTTCACCCCAAGCAAGGCAGTTTTACTACCACTGGTGCGCAGGGGATTACATAAGAAGTAAATGATGAGAAAAAGGGATAGATTACAGGGGTGTCAGGAAGAGGATAAGAGAAGGGTAAAAATACTAGTGTGATGAGACTGGAGTGGACGGAGAAAAAAGTATGAGAGTCATTGAGATAGGAGATGACTCTTGACCTTACATTGAATGTTTAGAGAGTGTAACTGTTTGGAGAAGCAAATATACGGAAGAGAGTAAAAGTTGCTGTTAAATTTTATTGGTTTCACTGGAAAAAGGATTGGATCTAGTTGCTAGTTTAGTAGCTCAAGTTAATTCATATATAGGAGGCACCAGGGATCTAAGTTCATTAGAGCAGAAGCCGTGAAATTATTTGTAGAAGGTTCATTGAAGCAGAAGAATAACCACTATTTTTCAGTGCATTATTATAAAACTCACTTTGTTTGTATAAAAAATTCTTCACTAGAAGAGTGTTTACTAATTCTACATCCAACCAAGCGAATATTCATTATACTTTCTCTGAAAGTCTAATCAGACCCAACAAGAATATACAATTCTATAGCAGACATTAAAAGCAAATCCGAACTAGTGAATGTTATTTAAATACAAATAGAACTATGCATGATAGTGAAGCTCTTCGTTATGCAAAGCACGTCATCGGATCAAATGGTAGTTTTCCGATAAAGTGGGACGCTCTTCGAATCCTGCCCTCTAGGTCGGTGTATACCGTTCAAACTAAATAGAGCGGCTACTAACATACGGGTACCTACTAAAAACAAGGTTTGAATATTTACACAGTTTATATTCGGACTGTTCTTCGAAACTCTATTGTTGTTACCACAACGTTTTAGAAGTTGTTCCCTCCGGCGTTCCTCAGATGTGTATCGACTTGCGTAACCTACAGGAAATTCTGAACCCTTTATTTAAATTACAGGGATAGACTGTTCTTCATCCACTGCTCATATTTAGGGACATATGTTTTATTTTTATTGAGTACTGTTAAGTTGTTTCTTGATCGATTTCAGTGAATACACACTGCCTAATCCGGGAATTGAAATCACTGCCATAACGTCACCAAATTTAAAAATTAACGCTCCTAGATACTTGGCCATTGTTCTGTATGGAAAACAGATCAGATTAAAAAAAGAACATTGTTCGGACTATTTTCCTCATTTTATTGCAGTCATTACGACGTTTCGATTGTTGTACGCTCCTGCCTTCGTCGTGCTAGAAATTTTGCACCAAACTCTTTATTTTAATCACTGGGGTATATCATTCTCATTCCATGTGCGATGCCACTTCCTATAACTTAACCCTCTTCGTTAATTGTTCACCACTGCTGTGTGCCACCCTCTCATTCGCTTCCTTCTTGATATAATTGATCCACTGATAAAAAATCGCAATCATGTGTCCGAAACTCTACTCATTTCGTGGAAAATTATCAAAGTAACCAGATGGTGAGTCTGGACGTGGTAAGTCTCTTCACCAAGGTACCCACGGTGGAGGCACTATAGGTAGGCAGGGACAGACTGGCTGTGAACTCATCGCTAGGAATACATTCCAATACTTTTTTTGCTCACAAACAACACACTTCGGAATGGGATCAAACACATATCAGCACGATGAATGCTTAGCAATGAGCTCACCATTATCACCATCATTGGCTACCACATACATGGAATACTTCGAAGTGACAGCACTAGAATCCACAGCACTAAAGCTCATTCTGGTTGAGGTACTTTGATGGCACCTTCATACTCTTGCCAGACCAGGATGAGATCTACGCGGTAGTAGATCATGTGACCTCAGTAAGATTCACAATACATTTCACAATGTAAAAGGAGAACGACGACAAACCAGCGGTCCTGGATGTAATAATATCTCGGACAGAGAGGGTTTTAAAACATTTGTATACCTCAAGCCAACATTAACGGTGACTCGTCTCGCTAGAATCATTATAAATGAGTAGTGAGTTCTATCCCCAATGGGCACCCTCTACTTTCGGCCGTGTGCCACGTCTAATCTACTCTTAGGAAAATCACCTTCCTCCAGGTTTGGGGGTTGGGAGTCGGGATAATAACCCTGCCTTCTAAAAACAGTTTGTTACGGAAACAGCAAAAACGCTGCCCTACACCCCATTGGGTATAACGGAAAAGGTTATTTATTTTTTATTCAACATTACCAAAGCAATACCTCAAATTCAACTCTCACCAATGGGCTAAGAAAAATATCTAGAATTAGAATGTCTCGACTGCCATCAAATTCTGGTCGGATCAAAAATAATTCGGACAATGTAAATAAAGTGATCTTTCTCTGCCTGCAGAATCAAGCAAAAGTCATAAGCCGTAATCTTTTTAAATATGAAGAGAAGACTATCTAGAATACATAACAACGAAGTTCTAGAGAAAACCATTAGCACAATTAGAATATAAGTTTGGTAAAAAAAAACAGTTGCGTCAAAGATTGCAATATGAGCTCTGATAAAAAACGATAACTGAGATTAGGTGTATATATCCAAGTAGTTATTAGGTGTATATATCCAAGAAATTCATACATTGAAGTCCTTAAGGACATATGATCTAGTGGATATAGGCGTTGTAAATATAATACCAGGCTACAGCAGTGTTGAATAAATAAGTGATTAAGTTAGAAGGTGATAACTACAGAAAACACGAGAATGATTTACCCCAGTGATTGTAATAAAGAATTCGGCTCGAAAATCCTAGCATCTGGAGAAGGCCGGAACGTAAAGCACTTTGGACAAGGGTCTAAAAAATGTAAATCATGTAAATACAACCTCATCTCAGAAATGAAAAAGAAAATTCATTAATTTACATTTCGCGTACGAATTGATCAGACAAAACTGAGCCTTCGATCGTGAATTAAAGGAAAATAGAAACCTGCTTCATTGACAAAATCCAACGATGAATATGTAATGGGATCAATCCCGATTTTGCAGCTCAGTTACAGTTACTTTCTTGTGGCTTCCCTGTGTCTCTTCTACAAATACTTTCACGGCTTCTGCTCTGATGAACTTAGCTCCCTGGTACTCCTATATATAAATTTACTCGAGCCACAAGATTAGCAACTATGGCCCACCCTTTTACTGTGAAACGAATAAAATGTAAACGCAAAATCTACTCCCTCAGTTTCTTTTCTCGCACTTTCTGTCTGCGGAATTCCCTTCCATTTACTTGCTTCCCCGACAGCTACAATCTCCAAACATTTAAATGTAAAGTCAATCGTCATCTCCTATTTTACTAACCTGCATCATCTCTCTCATGCTCTTTTCTCCCTCTACTCCAACTCATCATTATTTACATCCTTCTGTTACCCACTTTCTGACACCCGCTATAACCTGTCACTCTTTCTCATAAATTCTGCCCTATGAAACCCCCCTGCAAAACAGTGGCAGTAAAATACCTTGCTTGGGTTGATATGATTATTAAAAAAATTATATACTATTATGATGTGGTTATAAAATGGGAGATCAATTTTACATTACAATCAATATATAAACTGATCCCTCATTTTATGTACCCCCCTGCAAAACAGTCCCTGTCTTTAGGCTGATTAATCTTCTGCTTCCATTACTTTTGGTGAGACATTCAAAATAATTTTCGAAATCGTAAGAAAATATATGTAGGAGAAAAGAAACAATATCTTGAGATGCGGAGAAAGACAAAAAGAAAGAAAAACAAACAAAATTGAGGAAAGGAGAATTTTCGAAGCTGTTTCAGTTTTCCTTTGTTTAATTCAGCAATAAAGATGTCGACATTACCTGATTATAATTATTCCAATTTGAACATTCCACATTCCTCCATTCCTAGTTAAATAGTTTCGGGCAGTATGCATGATTAGGTACAACGTGAATGAAAATGATTTCAAGAGGAATTAAATATTAAAAAATAGACAATAACATTTCTTTTATAAAGAAAATTACAAAAAAAAATCAATAAAGATTTTTCTGATTAAAGAATGAACAATAAAATTAATAATATTCAGAGTTCAAAAATTAATGTATTGATTTAACACTATAATATCATCTCAAGAGGCAAATCCTATAGTCCGAATTATTTTTAATCTGACCAGAATTTGATGGCAATCGGGAATTTCTAATTCTACATGTTTTTCTTAGCCCGTTTTACATAGAAAAGTTGTATAGTCGGGATATATTTTATTCGGTCTAATTTTATTTACATTCCATGTCGACTATACAATGGTTTGAGCGAGGCAATTTTGAACATCGGCTTCAACAGTATGCAAATATTGAAGTTAGCAGCATTGATAGCCTTTTTACCTGCCATGTGCCTTTATCGTACGGTAAAGCAGGATTTTATGTCCACTCACAGAAACATGTGGTAATTGTTTCGAAGTCACTCGAACGAAATGGCTCGATCACATGTTCCATCGGTTTAAAATGCTTCAAAACATCTGCAGGTTTTGGAATACACATGCGTGTCTATAGAAGATGAACACCGCTTTATTTTAATGCGCCATCGTTTGTTGTCAATCATGAGAGAGTTTACTATCGACCGCCCGTAGCTTAGAGGTAGAATCGCCGACTGATGCCAATTCGGTCTGGTTTCAATCCTGGGTAAAACAATCGGCTCTCTAACCGTACTGATGAGTTGTGATACAGCGAAACAGATCTGTCTGTGGATGATATATATATTATTCTACATTTGTGGCACTACTGAGAATTTTATGCATACATAAGCATCAGATGCAGATTATAAACTTACCATTTTTCGATTTGAATTTTTATTGTAGGTAATGCGTGTGGGCATACATGTACGATTGTTTACACCCATAACTATATATATATATATACGCATCGCTCATTAAGTAATGAATTAGAGCACCCTAACAACTTGTGTACGATACATCATACGCGAAAAGCTCAGAATCGGCCGCTCATAGCTCAGAATCGTCGACTGACGCCAATTCGGTCGGGTTTCAATCATGGGTCAAAGTAATCAGACGACTAACCGTACTGATGAGCTGTGATACAGCGAAACAGTTCTGATGAATATATATATACCAAGTATGGGTGGAATAATATTCCTTGTCCAAAGAAACACTATTTTTAAAAAAGTGCTCAATACAAAGTAAAGCTGATAATATTTATTCAGAAATTATAACATGAATATGTTACCATATCACTACAAAAATAGCTATTTTGTTTCGACACTTCTTGTGTCATGTCAAGTGATGTGGTTTATATATATATATATATATATATATATATATATATATATATATATATATTACACATTTCACGCATATATATATATATATACATATATTTGTGTATTTTGACGGCAAACCTTCTTTTATACATGTTTTATTGAAGACAGCTCACAAGATTTTATTTAATTGTCTATTGTTATTATAAACTATTTCTTTTCTGGACATACAGCGTGTAATACTGTTTGAACCCATAGTTGGAGGGTTTGAGTTTGGCATTTGTTTAACGGCATATAAACCTCAGTGGGTTATTTAATGCCAAATGTTAGGGTTTAAAAACATTTATTAATGTTCACTTATAGTGAAAAGTTTCATTTAGTCAAGTGTGATAAAAAATTGTATTTAATTTTGAAAATTGAAGAATTCTTCCAGTTTTGTATTCAAAGATGTATTGCTGGAAATAATTTTTTTCTTCAAAAATGTATATTTTTCTATAAAAGTCAATTTCTATGTATGTATTTCTATAAAAGTATTTTTATGCTTTCATAGTGTTTTGACCTCAGTTTGGGAGTTAACTATTTGCCCATAGCTGGGACCCTAACAGGTGCTACCACTCCCGGTCAGGGTGGGCCTGGGAACAACAGCAATTAAGAAGTGGTTCCATGCTACCCCCAACCCCCCATTCAGAAGCGTTGCTGCTGGATTCAATATACAGTCATACCCAGGACCTATAGCGGGAGGGAGAAGAGACGGATTAATATTTTTCCCACGTAAGTGAATGCAAGGAATTAAGCTGGTATTCGAACGCGGCTCTTCGATTTCTCTTTCCGAGCTGATACTAACCGTTCCGCAACGCACATCCTAGCGTGTAGACTTTCTAAATCTTACTTCGGATTTTTTATGTATGTATCAGTACTCCTTTCAGTCCTATTCAAGATTATTGTTTGTTTTCGAAATGTCCTAATCTTAGGAACCCTTGGCAAAGTAACTGATATTTTTTAAGATAATACTTATTCCAACGATGAATAGTTGCATCAGAAGTATAGTATCCCCCTCCCCCAGCATTGATGGACTGATATCTGGAGAGAGCAGTGACGCTTTTCCATTAGCAGATTCGTTTGGGAAGTGACAGGGAATATTTCAATGATCAAGACAAAATTCTTAACATTTGATTTTGTATATCCGCAAAGCGTAATCTGAGAAAAGTTTAAACAGATTGGCTCTGTTAATCTCACTTTAAAAAAGATACAGTATTTGGGTCTTTATAAAACATATTTGACTATGTATCGATACAGTTCTTCTTTAATATGAAGATATTTAGTAAGAGTTTGAAAGAGTATCTCACATAAATAATTAACGAAAATCTGTAGGTTCTGTATTGCTTTGAGATCAACATAGCATGTATAATACATTCTATTTGATAAATATTCGATTTATCGATATCATGATGTATGCCATCAGTGATTATAATTTGGCTTTTATAGAATTTTGAGCATTTAATTAGAACAATATTTTTTTTTAATCATCTCACCCCAACCAAGGCATTCCACTGCCACTATTGCGCATGGGGTTACATAGGAGAAGGTAAAGAGAAGGAGTGGTTAGACATAGGGAATGTTAGGAGGAAGGTGACAGATGAGTAAGGATAGCGAGGATGAGGGTTGAGCAGATGGGAAGAGTGTTTGATAGAATGGAAGCAGGTTAGTGTGTTAGGAGGTGTCTATTGACCTTACATTTAAACTCCTGGAGATTGTAGCCGTCGGGGAAGCAATCGTGTGGAAGAGAATTCCACAGTCGGGAAGTGCGAGGAAAGAAACTGTTGGAGTAGAAGTTAAGGCTGCATTTTTCGGTTTCACTGTAAAAGGGTGGGATCTAGTTGCTAATCTAGTATCGCGTTCAAATTCGTATTTAGGGGGCACCAGTGATCTAAGTTCATCGGAGCAGAAGCCGTGAAACTAAACTATATACATTGTTCGGACCGTTGTGCTTATATTAATTTCCATATTCACAATGTCTCGGCCGTTGTCAGCTCCGATCTTCTTCCGGTGATTGAAATTTTGAAATGGACCCTTTATTTTCCTTGTTCTATGTGCCATTTCTTTTCTGGACTTCAACTAACCATACAATGTGAAGAAAGGATTGTCCGCTTCTGCAAAATTCAGCAAAAGTGCGACCAAAGAACATATGAACAAGAAATGGTCAATATAAACAATACTCTCCAACGTAAAAATGACCATGGGTACATGAGAACAGCTCCAACAAACTGGGATAGAAGGATAACAATAGGAAGAAAACAGCTTCAGTCAGCTTGCCCTATATAGATGGATTATTAGGAAAAATTGAAAAGATCTGTGGTTCATATAATATCAGGACGACCTTCCAAGGTGGTTCAACACTTTGCTGACACCTCTTTGGAGTAAGACTTTTCATTGAGGAGAACATTATTAAGGTCAACATGTACACCATCCCATTAAGTTTTAGTAAAAAATATAAAAAAAAATTTTATCTGGTGATCTTCTTCTTCTGTGCCTTGGTCTTTCAGGACGTAGGCGATCATTACCTTCCACGTCTCTCTATCCCTGATGGCTCTTAGCACGCTTTCTCCTGTTACACAACGCAACCCCCGTTTTGCTATCTCACTAATTTGCATTATCTCTCTCTCTCTCATGCTCTCATCTCATTACTGCAGTTTCTCATCACTCTCGAACCCGCTTTCTGACACCCACTGTATTCTGTCAGTCCTTCTCATAACTTTCTTCCTATGTACCCCCTTGCATAACAGTGGCAGTATAATGGCTTGCTTGGGGCGATACGATTATAAAAAAATGCATATTCGAATGTTTGATTGGTAGATGTGCAAGATGGATTCAAGCCCGACACAGTGACCCAAAGATAGATAGATAGATAGATAGATAGATAGATAGATAGATAGATAGATAGATAGATAGACTGACTGACTGATGAAGAGCCGAATGAGATAGATAGATAGATAGATAGATAGATAGATAGATAGATAGATATGAACAGACTGGGATAGATAGATAAATAGATATTCTCAGCTAACTGATTTGTGCAGGTTACAATCAATACATAGACATAGGGATTCAGTAAAATGTATAAATTAGGACGTATGTTTTTGGATGCTTGATTGAAACTGATGTATTCTCCGCTTACTTAGGCTGCATCCGTACATGCGTGTGTCTGACTCAGACCCGACATCGTGTATGAATACAGCTGCAAATAAATGTTCGCAAATGAGTTAAAAGAAACATGCACCATCAGAGGAATGTATATGCATGCATGATCCAGGGCAATTCGTGTGCCTGAACGAAGAAGCATTACATGCATGTTCGAGTTTTTGCAAGATCAATTTGTCAAGAGTCTATACCGGGTGGGCGAAGAGCACGTCGACAAGTCGTTCGTCGCTCTCGATTGTGAGAATCGCAATGGCTGCCATGCGTTTGCAAGTTCCTCAGTTCGAAATTAGAAACAAGGGCGCGTCGAGTGGCCTCCGTTACCATCTTGAAATTATAAATTTTCCAAGAGGCTCATTTCTTTCTAGTAGGAAATCGGGTGATGAGGAATTTTTAAAAAAAATTACGTTCTACTCAAAGACATTTAAGATGCTAGATTTTCTTTTTCAAGTTTTAATTTCTTCCCTTACTTCATTTTCATTTTAATTTATTTGTCTTCCTTTACATTTCTATTTTCAGTTTTATCCTATAGAACTCCTTGACCACTATTTAAAACATTTTTTATTTTGCTATTTGCTTCGATTTACATAATTTTCAGTCTTGCAGCTTTTCATTCTTTTTTTTTGTTCGTTCAGCCTTTTTCTTGCTTTATGTTTTTTTTATTTATATCTTCATTCTTTCTTTATTAGCAGCGTCCCTCTTCTTTATTCTTTCCTTTCTTTGCTGCTCCATTTTTTTCCTATCTCATTTTCTAATCTCATCTTCCTTTCCACCTCTTATCTTAGCACTGTCAATCTCATTTGTCTCACACGCACTAATTCTTCCATTACGGTTCGAGTTCTTTTTAGCAAGTTCTTAAGATCCAAGAATCAATAACTCTTCTTGATTATTCTTCATCTTTTCCACCACAAAATATCATGGAGTTGTTTTTTATTTCGTAGTTTGTTTTTTTTTTAAAGAAAACTTAAAATCTTTTTTCTGTGTGTTGCCTGAATTGATTTATTTTTAGGCTTCTTGATTTTATTATTTGAACACCAGACTTTATTATTCTGCATCAGATTTACTTCTGCATTCGTTCTTTTTTTCGTTTACTTATTTTTCAATTGACCTGACTTATCACGTTGTTTGCTTTCAGTTATTTTCTCGTTTTTATTCTATAATATCTGTTTTGATATATTTTTTTAGACTTTGACTTTGTGTTTCTCTTTCGAGTATAGCTAATTACTTTAAGACTTTATAACAGCCAGGCTCTTCTTTTATCCTATCTTCTTCTTGATAGCAAGGAAAGTCTACACATTTCTGGCATTCTTTTAATCTTACCTTAAAAAATAAATAAACTAAGAACATTTAGTTAGAACCAAATAACTGTACAGATATGCAATAGCAATATTTCTAAATACCAATGAATCTTGGATAATTTCCTATCCGATGAAGAAAATACTTCAGATATATCGATATAATTTAATATATCGATCATCCGTTACACCCAATGGCAGCAACTTTTGTTGGGTTAGGGTTGTTAGCCTTGCGCCCAACCCACAAATCCCCAAACCTGGAGGTTTCCTGTTGACCATTCTGGTCCTTACGTTTACAGTACCTGGTATTAACCCCCAAAACTGGAAGACCCGTTAGACCATTGTTGGTTCTTCCGCTTACAGCACCTAGTATTCCCACATGGTCACCCATGTAAGTACTAACCAGGATCGATGTTGCTTAACTTCGGTACTCGGACGAGAGCCAGTGTATTCAACACGATATAGCCGTAGATCAATTTAATATATGGACGGTGGGAATACCTTGAACAGAACACGTTAGCAAAGAAGCAGAGTATACTATAGACAGGACCCATCATCAACGACGGAAATGAGCACTTACTGGACATTCGTTCTTAGTACCTGGAAATTGAATATATTTGTTTTATTAACGGCATAACAATACTTTATGAGTCATTTAATACCGAAATCTAATTTTCTTGGGAGATTTGAAGTAATTTCATAACTTTATTATAGACAAGTATTGTTGGTCATTTTACTATCCATCTATATTAAGGTAAGTTTACTATAAACATATATTGTAGGTAATTTATTAATAAATATATATTGTGGTTAATTTTTATATAAAAAATGTATTGTTGGTATATTTTGCAAGAAATTTTACTGCTTATATCTTTATAATGTTTTTATTTAGGGTTCACTATTTTCCCATAGATGGGACCCCAACACTTGCTACCAACCGGGTCATTGTGGACCTGGAAATAACAGCAATTAAGAGGAGGCCCCACGCTTCTCAAAACCTCCATTCTCCCGATCAGTTTTCTTGATGCCGATTCATAATCTGGGAGTGATAATTGAAATTTCCGTGACACACATTGAGAAAAGATAATTTAGAAAATATGACACACAGTGGACAAACTAAAGTCAAGTTTTTTTTACCGATAAATATCAAGTAATTTATCTAATGAGGTTGCATAAAAGGATAGCAGAACAGTGATAGAACTGAATAGGATAAGACAAATATTGTAGGCAGGAAGATTTGGAGAATCCTGATCGCCAAGTTTATGAAAAGTTTCGGCATATAAAAGAAAATTAACCTCGTGTTGTGGGATGTCCCCTTTTTCTATGATAATGGACTCGACTTTAGTATACAAATACTCCTGCCATAGTTAGATACGTCAAATCCGTTAGGAGTTACAGTACGAGTACTGTAATAGGTCCGTAAGTTACCGAGAGATACCGAAGTTACACAGAGAATACCGCGTCAGTAATCACAGTAGCTCTTAGCTCCACGCAACCAGAATAGTATTTCGTGGACGTACTAATTTCAGCACGGTTTCACTTTAAAGATTCATATATATATATATATATTATATATATATATATATATATATATATATATATATCTATATATATATATTTCTTAGTAGTCGTATTCCTGGATTACTAACCTACGTTCCAGTTTGTATCTTTTCGTTTAATATAACTTATTTTTCTATCTCAAATATCTGTTTTGTTGTTCAGTATTTTGTGTAGTTCCTCATCCGGAATCCACAAAAGCGAAAGATTGCCTTGCTTCAATATTCCAAGAAACTTCCATTTGTTTAACTTGAAAATACCCTCTCACATCAAGGTTTTATCTAGGCTCGTAAACTAATCAGTGATAGATACACAATTCCGTCGACCAACAAACAGCTCTTTTCTTGAAGTGGACATTTTTCTCTTACGCAACAATTTATCGTTTTCAGTTTTCTCCTTCCATAAGTCATGTCAAAACAATAACAGTCTTTTTTTTTCTATTATATTTTATTTTATATAATTTTTATTACACTCCCTTTTAATCTATCGTTGTTTTTTTATTATGATTATTATATTTTATTTTGTCTGTTATTTTATAACCGACAATTTTTCAGGAGATGCGAACACATTCTGTTTGTATGAGGAAAATACAATAATAAATATTTGGGGAAAAATTGATAGCGAGGACGTAAAATGGCGCCTCTTCGCGTCGTGTTATTCTTTACAAATTACTTCTTATTTTATAGATTTAATATTGTTAAATGGGAAGTGTTTTCTTGCCAGAAATTGTGACTTGCCTCCTACTACAGTTTGTCATGTGGTTATTTGTGCACTAACAAAATATTATGCTTGCATATATCGACATAAAAATCTTTAATCAAACGTTAAAAAATGAAATCACAACGAATACGAAATTATACATGGTCGAAAAACATTAAATATCAGAAGAAGGCAAAAGATTCGCTGTAAATGAAAGAGGCAATAACATAGAAAGTAAATAGAAAAAAGAAGAGAATACCAGACAATTATACTTGAATAGAATTACAGTTTCTTTCTAAATTTACGAATAGTAAAGATTACAGCCAAGTAGAATTCCATTATCTCCTACGCTCTGAAGGGACAGGTCACATGAAGAAGAAGAAGAAGAAGAAGAAGAAGAAGAAGAAGAAGAAGAAGAAGAAGAAAGATTCTATCTTAGTGATTGAAGGAAGAAGCTATATCTTGATAGTTATGAACAGGGATATACACACACTTATTTAGAAATTTAGAAATTTAGAAATTTGTGTGTGTGTATGTCTGTGTGTGTGTGTGTGTGTGTATCCGTTACCTATAGATTCCGAAACGGCTGAACCGATTTTCTTGAAAATATGCACAGTTGTACTATAAGCGTCTGCGAGTGTTCTTCGCTAGGATTTGTGTCGAGGTACCCCCGATAAATATCGAAAATCGATAATCGAAAAAATCGGTTTATAGTAGGAGTGGTCCGATTTTAATCAAATTTGATACACTCACAGACAAAGACATCAGAATCGATATTCAGAAGTTTCAAGGTTGCAGTTCTTACAATAGTGCAGAAAATTTGACTTACATCGATTCATTTTTCTTTCAGTCTACGGTTTCGCTTTAACTGGAAACAACTATTGCTTTTTAGACTTTCCTGCCAACGTCCAAAGAGTCTGAGCTCCACGAACATGGATTAGTTTTAAAGCTTTCATTACAGCCCAGCAACGCTGGGCTATACTTCTAGTATATATATATAGAGAGAGAGAGAGAGAGAGAGAGAGAGAGAGAGAGAGAGAGAGAGAGAGAGCATAATGATAATCCACGTATACTGTTTTAATAAGTATAGGAAAACAAGTAAAACGTTGTAAGTTAAAAATGTATTTTTTACTTAAACTTTTTAGCACTTTTAAAAATATTTTTAACATTTTTAACATACAAAGTTTTAGAAGTTTTTTCCATATATATATATATATATATATTTATAGATGAATGAGGAAAGTGACATAGATATAAAGATAGATAAATGAAGAGAGTGACATAGATAGATAGATAGATAGATAGATAGATAGATAGATAGATAGATAGATAGATAGATGAAGAGAGTGACATATATATATATATATATATATATATAGATAGATAGATAGATAGATAGATAGATAGATAGATAGATAGATAGATAGATAGATAGATGTACAGGGTGACATACATAGATAGATAGATAGATAGATAGATAGATAGATAGATAGATAGATAGATAGATGAAGACAGTGACATATATATATGTATATATGTATGAAGATAGATAGATAGATAGATAGATAGATAGATGAAGAGAGTAACATAGATAGATAGATAGATAGATAGATAGATAGATAGATAGATAGACGAAGAGAGTGACATAGATAGATAGATAGATAGATAGATAGATAGATAGATAGATAGATAGATAGATAAAACTGTGATAGGTTGATAAATAGATGTACAGATGGAAAGGTAAATAAGCAGATAGTTCTGATCTGATCTATTGATGAATTAGAGATAGCCATACAAAATTAGACATTGTGAACACCTTATTTTCAAGTATAAATTATGATATTCAAAAATGAAAAGATTTTGAAAATGATTTCCTTTTTTAGGGAATATAAAGATTTCCAATTCGGTAAGTTTTTGTCTTTTATGATTAAAGCGTGTTGCTTTTATATTAAAATGTATTGTCAGTTTTTGCCGTTCTCATGCAACCACTGATATTTTTTAGATTTGCGGAATTTCTTTCGATAGCGAAATTACTACCTGAGCACGATGACACCTTGATAGTTAAATTGATTCTAATCCACCTGTGATATTGCCTAAGAATAAATTACAATCTCCCTTGTGTCATCTCCTCATAAGTCAATTTTTTTTTATATCATTTCCTTGCTTCTTTGTTCTTTCGTGATCGAAATATGCTTTTTACTAGAAAATTATTATAGCCATTTTTTTTAACTATACTTCATTACCAGATCAGAATTACTCAAGAAAATAAGTTTAAATTTACTTTTTATCCAGCTCTTACTAGAATAAATCTTTTGATGTGATGGAATAAAATGAGTTAAATGATTATATCTTTGATATAATGCTCGTGAACTTTTCCCAAAAAATTAAGGCACTAAGGAAAATGAAAATATACACTGGGGCTGTGACATCTAAAATCGTCGCATTCTTTCTTTCAAATGATTTTTAGTGAAAGTCTTCTGGCTGGAATGGTTCAAGCAGCAGAGAAATGTTATCAGTTTTTCAGCTGGTTATCTACGAACCTTGTAGTCAAAGAAGGGGAAGTTATTTCTAGATCGCTCAAGCCAAAGCTTTCTCAAAACAGACCTCTTGCATTTTTTCCAAATATTTGCTTCAATAGCATCTACAACTTTGTCTCAAAACACAGATTGTTGTTTCAGCCTTTCGAACCCAGAATTCCTTTACTTTTTGATCTTTTGTGTGAGAACAATTTCAAAAGAGAAACTCAGTTCCGTTCGGCTAATCAAAACAATAAAAGTAACTCCGACAAGCATTCGTACTCTCCGTATACTGGAGTACTGATGTAAATAAATGATATTATTTTAATATGTTTTATCATATGAAGCGAAAACCAGACGTAAATAGGCTTCTTTGATAATATAATAACTACATTTCAGAATTGCGTTCATAGATCTTAAAAATATTATCCAAAATTCTTTAGATAAAATAATTATTTTCCGAAACAGAGGGAGCTGTATCCCTGATTAACTTTTTATAATCATATCACCCCAACCAAGGCATTTTACTGCCACAGTTTTTCAGAAGGTTACATAAGATTGGGGAAAAAAGGGCGTTTTCAGCATAATCTTTCTCTTGTAAAGACAGAGGAAAGCATAAAGAATCAGGTGCTTACTGCAGCGGTTCTGGTAGCCGGAAATTTTACCTGCATATATACCGATAATTTTTTTCAAATAAGTATATTCTCCATAACGTTTTACTAAGCGTAGCGTAGATGTGACATATGGCCGAAAATGTGATGCACCCAGTGAGTATCAAACTCACTACTCAGTCGTAAATGACCTAACAAGACAATCTTGTTAGTCATTATACCACGTCAAAGTATCCGTATTATTTCCGGCATAAAATAGAAAATAAGTGACTTTAAAGAATTAATTTGAGTTATGTCCTTTGACATGATTAATGAAAAAAAAAACACTTTATCCTCATATCGAATAACAGGTTTCAGTTCAATTTCGAAGAAATTAAGAAATATGATAAACACATTAATTAAGTTGCAATGCGAAAACGCTGTACAATTCTGATTATATATACCATCTATATTAACAAGTTGGGCAGAGCAACTTGCTTATTTGAATTTGGAGCCCTGAAACGATGGTGGCTCCTAGGATAGTGGAGAGGGGCCTGAGAGTGCTGGATTTAATGTTTATTTCTGTTTACTTTACAGGAATCTCAGTTTGCATCATGGAGTGTACGAAGCTGGAACGTGCTTTTGCAAATTTTGAAGCGGTGACGCAATCGTCCTCACGCAACGTGCACTTCGTCAACATTTCAATATTGCCTCCAGGAGTCGTGTTCCTGGCTGGTAGTCGATTGTTTCCTGGCTAAACAACCCCAGGGAAATTGGTGATGTAAAGAAGAAGAAACCTGGCCTCTAACAAACAGCAAGAACACCTCAAAACATTGAAGCGGTGAGACAATCTGTTTTGAGATCCCTCCGACGGTCTGCCCGGAAAAATGCATCTGTTTTAGGGTTGTTTGCTCGTTCTGTGAGACGAATTCTTCATGAAGAATTGAAATTTCATCCCTACATATTGGCCGTAGTGCAGGAACTTAATTTATGCGACAAATAGGATGATCTATTATTAAACGTTGTACAGATGGTAACAAAGATGAGGACAATTGCCTGAATAATGTAAATACTCTAAATACTACCTCATCCTAGAAATAGAGGAATAGAATGATCTATTATTAAATGTCGTAGAAATGGCAACAAATATAAAAACAATAGTCGGAATAATGTAAATACTATAAATACTTCCTCATCTCAGAAATATAGAGAAATAGAATGATCTATTATTAAACGTCGTAAAAATAACAAAGATGAAGACAATAGTCCGAATAATATAAATAGTGTAAATACTACCTCAACTCAGAAACATAGATAAATACTCTCTTCGACATGTTTCAGGAATTTTTAATATGCTTTTCTACTGTAATTTTCTGTTTATATTATCAGATTTTATTTTAAACAAAAGATGAAATATCTATTGATCAAAACAATGTGGTAACACATTAAGATTATGGTTTAATTGTCTGAACAAAGTTTTAGGGCAACTTACTGAATTTTTCCATGTTTTGCTACATGTTTGTTTTAGCGACTGTTCTGAAAATGATGTAATTAAATGCAAAACTATTTACTAATTAACACACCAGCACAGAATCCTATGAATAATGCAAAGGAGTAAATTATTGCCATTTTATATTTGTAATTTCTTGCATTTACTTTTTATTATTTTGTCACATAGACAGTAGAGAAGATTCTCTTGGGCATCGTTTGTTGGAATATGAGCACCATGTTGCAATTCAGTCCGCCAGAAATTTGGAAATCACACGATGTTCTGCTTGGCATTTTTGCTAGAAGCTACAATACGAACATTTCAGAGTATTTAGTCGCCAATAAAGTGGATTCGGAAAAAAAGTTAGATTAGACATTAGCGAGCATAAAGACCAGAACTTTCTGATGTTTTGATCATCTATTTTTTTCTAATTTTATATAAATATTCAGATAACGTTATCAAAATAAGATTACTGAACTTTATATTTTGGAATTATATAATGTACTGTTATATTCTTTATTTTTTCTTGATAAAATGTTCTTTGAAGCTTTAAATGTTATTTGCTATTTAGACTTTTTCTTTACATCGTTCTGATCTTTATACTCGCTAGTGTATGTGCAGTCAAAACCATTGCAGTCGGATTGATGACTAGTAATGGCAAACTTATGCCGTCATTCATATCCCCACAGGGCGTCAGACTCAACACGGAGGTTTACATCAAATGCCTTGAAGAGGTTGTGCTGTCCTGGGTCAAAAGTTTGGCTGCCCACACATTTACGATTAGATCAACCAAATGCAGCCGACAATTCTACTTCTCAGCTTCTTTTCTCGCACTTTCCACCTGTAGGACTCTCTTCCATATTCTTGCTTTCTTGACGGCTACAACGTCCAGGAATTTAAATGCAATATATCCATCTCTAAACCACTTGGCTCTAGTTCTTTCTACACCATACTGTATGCCATTTCCTTTCTCTCTACCTTCGCAACTGTCACCATACCTGTATTCCCATCCTTCTCTTGCTCCTCTTTAACTGGTTCGTCTTTCACTTTACTCTACTCCTATCTAATCTTTTTCTCTTATGTAGCCCCTGCGCATCACTGGCGTTACTGCCTTGCTTGGGATGAAACGATTAAAAAAAAACAACAAAGAAAACTCGATGTCTCTCAACAGGAATCTTTACCAATGGCAATTTTATTGAATAAATTTATTCTTTAGTTTTTCAAGATAATTTTATTTTCTGTAATGTTGTTAAATATATTTATTAAAATGAGACCTTTCATTCCTCGGACCCTGTATGTTTTTCTTACAATACTTATGGTCACGAATGTTTCCAGCAGTGAGTCAGCATTATCACCGAAAGAAATGTTATTCCAACTTATGATCCCTTTCACTTAGGAAAAGCAAGAATCCGTTTCTTTTCCTTTTCCACTAACAAATATGGGTTAAATAAAAGTGCATTGGATGGCCGCAGTCTAAAAAGCCAACCATGAATACAAAGCCATGGCGAAAGAAATGAGAGGTATTTCGTTGATTGTTCTTAAAATGTTGTGGTAATTTATAGCTATTGAATAAATAAAAACTGTGAAGAATCATGTTTGCGTAGATTCTGAGGAGAACTGTCATTAAAACTGTACATGATAAATTTTAATCTATTAATAAGTTTATTTTAATTATATAATATACATTTTAATTCTAAGTCTTAATGAAAATTTAAAATCTATTATATCAATATATTGTGCTTTTTTACAATGATGTCATCATGTACGAGACCCAGGAGTCACTCAAGGTAGTGTCTTATAGTGTAATATGAAAACATTATGCAGATATTTTGGAAAAATAACGGTTAACCCTAGACTTGAATAAGTTAAGATTGAGGAAGCATCATCTTGGAAGTTTCTTCCGTAAAGAATTGGTTCATTGCAAGAAGCTGCTTGTGTGGAACTTACATCTCACCAATGGAATACGAAAGGTATGAATATTGTTCGTTACAATTTGAGTAGCAAAATGGGTCTTAGCCATAAGGGATAAAACTAATGGAACTAAGGAATGTAGTTCAATTGAGAATTTTTCATGGTAGTAGCGAGGGGTGTGCGACGTTTTGTCTGTGAGAAAAGGTTTTTTTTAATCGTATTAGGGTCAAGTGGTTAAGAAATGAGTATTGACCTTGCATTTGAATTTCTAGAGGTTGCAGCCGTCAGGAGAGCAAGAATATGCAACCGAGTTTCACAGGTGGGAAGTGCGAGAAAATAAGCTGAAGAAGTAGAATTGTCGTCTGCCTTTAGTTGATCTAACTGTGAATGGGTGAGATCCAGTTACCAGTCGGGTTGCACGAGTAAACACCTGTTGCAGGCGCACCAGTTACTTAAGTTCGTTGGAGTAGAAGCCATAACGTATTTATAGAACAGACAGAGGGAAACCACATCCCGTCAGTGGGGAAGTGTATATATACGTAGGAAAATGATTTGTCCCCCACAAGATCGCGGAGCTAGTTTTAGACTCTATCCAAGGAAAGAGAAAGCTGTGCAACTCCTGGCTATATTGTGGCAACTGCACTCAATTTTTGGCATGACTGTAAAGGTAAAAGTTGAAAAATAACCGAAGGATCAGATACTTAAACATTATGACCTAGGACACACTAAGATTTCGTTTTGGAACCTCGACATCGTGTATTGTCTAGCAAGCTTACCTCGCTAAAACAGTTACACCTAAGTAATGAATTTGGTCCTCAATGGCTTTCCTTAAATTTTGGTTTTGCGACAAACATAAGCTACGCTTAGAAAATCACCATTATGTATTCGCTGTCACCGTAGATATTTGGAAGCTAAACATACGAATTTTGATTTTTTTAAAATTTAAACGTAGCATTTTTTGACTTCTCTTTAGTAGTATTGATTTTTTTTTTAATTATTAATTAAAAAATGTTTTATTCATTTCTGGGTTTATCAGCGGATACAAAATAACGAGGAAAGTTAAGCCGTGGATAAAATGAAACTCTGTATAAAACTACCTACAAACATGTTTTTATTTTTTAAGTTATTTTCGATCATTATGTCTTAACATACACCTGATTAGGTACATTTGAGGATGAGAATGTTTTCCTCGACGTGCTTAGATAACCATGATAAATAATGAGTTTTGCGTATACATCTGTGAGATTGACTGAGAAACCTTACATTTACTATTGGTTGTGAATCACATTTTTGTGGCCTGTTAACGTTACTTTACGCATAAAGTATAGATAAAAACGAAAGGAATTTAAAGGAGGTAAGAAGGTTCTGCAGGGTATGTTCTTATATAAAGACATTTGTATTTCTTGGAGGGAGTGTTAATGTTGATTTAAGTTAGAATTGTTTTCTTACTTTGGTGGCTACCGTTTACACTTTCTGTTTATTTCCCTTTTTTGTGAAAGCCGGAACAAAAATACAACCAAACGGACACTCCCGGTGGATGGTTCCACAGAGAGATATACAAGAATAGAAGAAGAAAATGAAGGAAATATAAAAAGAGATAATGGGATAAAAAACGAAAACAAAAATAAGAAAATGAAGAAGAAAGACAACAGTTTGCAGAGAGGAGAAAATAAACTTTTGCGAGAAAGAATAATAAATGTCTAAATTGACAGAAATCAAGCGAAAAAGCAAATAAAAATACTAAAATGAAGAATAAAGTCAAAGGTTTCCAATGAGAGAAATAAAAGAGGATAAGAAAAAGAGGAAGAAAAAGAAGTATGTTGACAGAAAAAGAAAATAAAGAAATAAAAAGAGAAAAAAAAACAAAGCGTCCGTAGAGAGAAATAGAAACTTATATATATATATATATATATATACAAGGATGTAGAAATGAAAAAGGGACTAAATTGATAGAAATATAAAACAAAAAAAAGAAGAATGAAGAGGAAAGGGTTCCGCTGAGAGAGAGAGAGAGAAAGAGAGAGATAGAGGGAGAGGGAGAGGGAGAGAGAAAGAGAAAGAGGGATAGAGAGAAAGAGAGAGAGAAAAAAACTATGTACAAGGAAAAGAAGAGGAAAAGGTAAAAGGGCAATACAAAGGAATAAGAAAAGAAAAAAAAGACTAAATTGATAGAAATATGAAACAATAAATGAAGATAAAAGGGTTCTGCAGATAGTGAGAGATAGAGAGAAAGAGAGAGGGAGAGTGAGAGAGAGAAAGAGGGATAGTGAGAAAGAGAGAGAAAAAAACAACGTATAAGGAAAAGAAAAGGAAAAGGTGAAATGGCAATACAAAGGAATAAGAAAATAAAAAAAAGAACTAAATTGATAGAAATATGAAAAAATGAAGATGAAAGGGTTACTCAGAGAGAGAGAGAGAGAGAGAGAGAGAGAGAGAGAGAGAGAGAGAGAGAGAACTACGTAGCATGAAAAGAAAGAAAAAAGGGGAAAAGTGGAAAGAGCATTATTAACGAATAGTAAAAGAAAAAAAAAAGAAAAATGAGAAGAAAAAGAGGAAGAAAATAAATATGTTGATAGAAAAGGAAAATAAAGAAATAAAAAGAAAGAGAAAGAACAAAGGGTCCATAAATATAAACTTATATATATTCAAGGATGCAAAAGTAAAAAAAAGGGAATAAATTGATAGAAATATGAAACAGACAGAAGAATGAAGATGAAAGGGTTCCCCAGAGAGAGAGAGAGAGAGAGAGAGAGAGAGAGAGAGAGAGAGAGAGAGAAACAACGTATAAGGAAAAGAAGAGTAAAAAGAAGAAAGGGCAATACTAACGAATAGGAAAAGAAAAAAATAAGGAAAGAAGAGGTCTAAATTGATAGAAATATTAAACAAATAACAGAAAAATGAGGATGAAGGGGTTCCGAAGTGAGAGAGAGAGAGAGAGAAAATGAGAGAGAGTGATAAAACAACGTATAAGAAAAAGAAGAGGAAAAGGAAAAAGGGCAATACTAACGAATAAAAAAATAAGGAAAAGGAGAGATTGATAGAAATATTAAACAAAAACAGAAAAATGAAGATGAAAGAGTTTCACAGAGAGAGAAAGAGAGAGAGAGAAGGAGAGAAAGCGAGAGAGAGAGAGAGAGAACATCGTATGAGGAAAAGAAGGGGAAAAGAGAAAGGGCAATACTAACGAATAGGAAAAAATAAGAAAAAGGAGACGAGGTTAGGCAAAAAAATAATAGAACAGAATAAAACAGCCATGATAAATTAAAGATGTTAAACAAATGGCAAGACAAAAAAAAGCAAACTCTAAAAATATCCGACATAAAAAGAGAGCGAAAAAAAAACGGGAATCAACGTAAAACAAAAGAAGAAACGAACTTAATGTCAGAAAATAGAAGCTTTTACTTAGCTTAGATTTATATGAGGCTTCCTATAAAAGTGAGCGAAGATTAAAGATAACCCTCTCGGAATTTTGAACTGAACTCTTTATTTAATCTAGGCTATGTTGAAAGACTGAAAGCAACTACAGAAGGATGGTGAGGATAGCATGGACAGAACATGTGAGCAGCGACGAGGTTTTGGAGAGAATGGACAAGAAAAGGAAACTGATGCTTAACATTAGAAAAAGAGAGATGAAGCTTCGAGGATATGGAGTGAGACATGGGGAATTATGATACAATATAATGAAAGAGAGACAAGGGAAAGTAATGAGTAACAATCTTGAGGGACTTGAGCAGATGGATAGCTGAACGGGGTTTGTGCTCTATAAGAGAAGGGATGTTAAGAGCCACAAAGAATAGGGAGATGTGGAGAGCGAAGATTGCCTACGTCCTGAAGGGACACGGTACATAAGAAAAGAAGAACGAAAGTATTATGGCCAAGAAATGATTATATTTGATAAAAACCTTTTTTTTATTTAAACGTTGAATGTTTAAAGCAGGAATGTCATTTAGATTTCATGGACATCATGGGATACAAATATTCCCCAATAATTAAACAATCGTCTCATCTCTCTATGTTATGATAGTAATGCTTTTTTCTCCATAATTTTGATACTGCTTCTATCTCCTCTTCCAATCTGAGTGCAAACCATTTCCGGTCAGTTTCAAGTTCATCTCTAATAATGCATACAACGACCAGTTATGTATTACAGTTGCAGTTCTATTTTAATATCTTAACTGATTATAAATATATCTTTTTTTAATTTACTGACCATGATTTTGTTTTCGTTTGTATCGACGATCTGTATTGTTACACTGAATATCAAAAAAACATAATTATTACCATTGATGTGTCTAAACTGTAAGTGTTACTTACAAACAGGGATATTTTTTGTATAATATAAATTCTCTGTTTGTGATTTTACTATAGAAATTTAATTAAACTAGCAGTATAGCCCGTCGTTGCTCGGGTGCAATGAAAGCTTTAAAATTAATCCATGGTCCTGGAGCTCAGACTCTTTGGGCGTTGGCACGAAAGACTAAAAAGCAATAGTTGTTTCCAGTTAAAGCGAAACCGGAGACTGAAAGAAAAATGAATGGCTGTAAGTCAAATTTTGATTTCCTGGTATCGATATCAAATAAGTTTTTTTCGTCGTAAACTGAATTTTGAAGGATAAATAAGTCTTTTGTGTAAATGGTATCATGGCTGAAACTAAGAACAACAGTTATACCTACTAAGAGCCAAACCCGAAGCAAAAAGTAAAATAAAAGGGCTGAAAAAAATACAGACATACAGGCAGGCAGATAAGCAGACATAAACATCTTGCCTTTTATATATATGTATATGTATTATCGATTTTCAGCACTATTTTATGAACTGGAACCATGAAACGTCTGAATATCGTTTCTTATGTCTTTGTCTATGAGTGTATCAAGTTTGATTAAAATGGGACCACTCCTTCTATAACCGGATTTTTTCGATTATCGATTTTCGATATTTATTGGGCGTACCTCGGCACAAAAATGTTCCATTTAAAATAAGTTTAGATTCAAGAAGCAACGGTTTGTAGCGATCAGGTAATAATGCGAATGTTAACGATTTACTAATGCATGGTCATCAGCAAAAAGAGGAGACCAATATGCCAGCTGCAAGTTAGAGAATCTAAAGTAAATCAAGTAAAAAAATTCAAATACCTGGGAAGTGTTTTGACAGAAGATGGAAAATGCGACAAGGAAATCAAAAGACGCATTGGCCTGATGGCCAAAGACGCATTTCAGAAGCTAACCAGTGTACTGAAAGACAGGAAAATCTCCTTAGAAACAAAATAAAAGAGTGCTGGATTGCTATGTGATATCTGTCCATCTGTATGGAAGTGAAAGCTGGAAGATCTTATCAGAGATGAAGAAGAGGCTTGGGGCAGCAGAAATGTGGTTTTACAGAAGGATGCTGAGGATACCATGGACAGAGCACGTGTGCAACGATTGGAAAGGATGCAAACGAGAAGAAAACTGATAATAAATAATGTGTAAGGAAGGCCTGGAGAACTTGATACTCACCGGTCAGTTAAATGGAAGAAGAAACAGGGGAAAGCATCGCTAGACGTACTTGTTAGGTCAGAGCAAATTGTTGACGGTGCGGGGCTTAGAAGAGATACCATAAGAAAAAATAGTGAGGGCGACAAGAGACAGAGCCAAGTGGAAGACATGAATTCGTAGCTAATCAGTAATGAGAAGAGGTGGATTCTTACCTAATCAGAATTTGATAAACAAATAAAATATTATAATGTGGATATAAAGTGGGGGGGGTCAATTTTTTATTATAATCAGTATATATACTGACCCCCTACTTTGTGACCATCATAGTTTCTATCCATTTATATTCTATATTTATGGGTTTGAACAAATGGATCGCAGAGCAGGTTTGGGGAGGAGTAACAAGAGAAATATTACTGAGAGCGACAAGAAGCAGAGCCAAGTAGAAGTTCATGATCGTCTACGTCCTGAAGGGACACGGCACATGAGGAAGAAGAAAAAATTAAAACTAAAAGTCATGACTGCGTAGCTAATCAGTAATGAGAAGAGGTGGATTCATATCTAATCAGAATTTGATAAACAAATTAATATTATAATGTGGATATAAAGTGCGGGGTCAATTCTATATTACAATCATTATATAAACTGATCCCTCACTTTGTGACCATGATAGTTTCTATCCATTTATATTCTAGATTTTTGGGCTTGAACAAATGGATTGCAAATCAGGGTATGTGAGGAGTAACAAGAGAAAAATTACTGAGAGCGACAAGAGACAGGGCCAAGTGGAAGTCAATGATCGCTACGTCCTGAAGGGACACGGCACATGAAGAAGTATATTTACGTATCTGGTAAATCGAAACAAAATATATTGGTCAGAAAAGATATTCAAGAAAACAAAAAAATTATGTTTATAGTTCTGAGATGAGGAAGTATTTCCATTATTTACATTGTTCTAATTTTTGTCCTCATGTTTATTGCCTTGTTTACCACGTTTCAGTTGTTGTACGCTCCACACTTCTTCAGATGCTAGGAATTTAAAATGGATTCCTTTATGGTGATCACTGGGTTATATCATTCTCATTAGATGTGCCATGTAGCCATGTAGTTTTATCCTTTTAACTTAACTCTCCAAGTGAATTGTTCACCACTGTAGCCTGATCTTCTTCTTCTATGTGCCCTGTCCTTTCAGGGCGTAGGCGATCATGGCTTTCCACGTTTCCCTGTCCCTGGTGACTCTAAGCATGCCTTTTCCTGTTACAACATGCAATCCTCGTTCTGTCATCCACCTGATTAGGTCCTTCAAATATGTTATCCGTTGCTTTCCCCTGTCTCTTTTACCCTCTATCTGACCTGTTAGTATTAGATTCTCCAGGCCCGCCTTCTTCATTGCGTGTCCCAGGCACTTCAGCTCTCTCTTCCTGATGCTCAGTATTAATATCATTTTTGTTTCCATCATTTCCAAGACCTCATCATTGCTCACATTCTTGATCCATGATATTCGTATCACCCTTCTGTAGAACCACATTGCAGTTGCTTCAAGTTTTTCCTTCATCTTTGCTGGAATTGTCCAGCATTAACTGCCATATTGAAGAACCGACAACACATAGCAATCCAGTACTCTCTTCCTAGTTTCTAGCGAAATTGTCCTGTTTCTTAATACCTTACTCAACTTTGGAATGCTTCCTTCGTCATGCCAATTCGCCTTCGGATCTCTGTGTCGCACTTTCCATCTTCTGTTATAGCGCTTCCCAGATATTTAATTTTTTGTACCCGAATATGAACAGATTAAAAATCAATATTCTGGGAATATGCGAAACCAGATGGCCAAATAATGGCGTCTTCAACAGCGACAATCATAGGATAATATACGCCTAAGGCAAAAACTATGAAAAACGTGTCGGCTTCATACTAGACAAAGAAATGAAAAATGTGTTTTGAGATAATGCCAGTTCTGTAGCCTTTTATTGAACCCCCAACTCTTTGAGTCAAGTCACTGGAACAAACCAAAACCTATATCCACTGTGTCAAATGTCCGTGAGAAATAACTGCACTTAAATTGAAAAAGACTAGCGTAAAGGAGAGTTCATCCGAACATTTTCTCATTAAATTGTTTATGAAAAATGCACAGGTGGGATGTGGGCAAGTGATACTTATATGGAAATTATCAAGTTTCTTTCAATATAAATCTGTATCACCTGACTAGATGTGGCAGCAATAGTCAAAGCAAGTGCGAATGATGGACTTATAAATATGTAAACCTGGCGAGAAATATTTTCTACCATGACACAGTGAACCAGCTGCGAATCTTATGTTAACGTCCAAACCATTTTCCTGGAGGTTAGCATCAGCCATACTGATGAGAATAAAGAGGATTCCCTCGACGATTAAAAGAGAGTTGTTTAGTTTTTCTAATTGGTAATATTTTCTTTTAGTGTCTAATTTATAAATTAAATATGATCGCATATATGTATTTTCTGGTTAAATATTATGTATGGTATTCGGTAAATTTGAGGTTTCAGTTATCTACAGGGAACCTTTGAAAATGCACTTAATGGCCAAGATTTCTGAACAATTTAACTGTACCTCAGCTGTGATACGGATGGTCAGATTCTCAGGTTTTTAATTTACTCTAGCAATTTAGCAAAACTTTTACCAGGAGTAAAAAATCATTTAATAAATCCCAGGCCTAATTAATAAAACAACAAATTTAGGCAAAATTCAAGTTTATTCATCAACATAGTCTCCTTCTAGGGTGCTAAAAACGTTTCTCTAACAAGTCGATGCCTTTTTTGTAGAATGATTTACCTTTGACCTCAAATACCCCTCAGTTTCCGATGCCACTTCTTCATTGCAGACAAATCTCTCTCTGGAACATTATTTTGAGTTCTGCAAACAGCCAGTATTCGCTGGAGGTCAGATCTGGAGAAAAGAGTGGATGCAGAAGAATTTCGAAGTGCAATTCATGTAATTTTGCCATTTTTGCGATCGACTTGTCTTAGTGAAAGATCACTTTTTTCTTTTACATTTGTAACCGTTTTTAGGTGATTTCTTTCTTCAAACGCACTAATAATGCTATATTCGCTATTGATGGTTCTTTATTACTTAAGGTAATCAATGAAGAGACAATGTGCATCCTAAAATACGGAAGCCAATACCTTACCTGCTGATGTTTGCGTCTTTGGTCGCTTTGGACGACTTTCACCTACTGCTGTTCTCTAAACTGACTGCCGATTTGAATTCAGAATGAAGTGAAGGATCCATCTTTCATCTATTGCTTCATATTTACGCAAAATCTCTTTCTTGTTGCATAGAAACAGTTTCAAACAACGCTCTGAATCGTCGACGTGTTGTTGTTTTTGATCGATTGTGAAGTAACGCGGCACCCACTTTGAACACTCCTCTGTCTTCGTACGCAACTTCAATTTACGATTGGCCAAAACGATTTTGTGGATTTTTTGGTGTTTTCTTGGACAACTGGGCTATCTGAGTGTGCATCTGTACGACCGCGTTTCGAGTCAGCATATCATCGCTTAATCGCTGTTTTCGACGCAGCAATGTCTGAATAACACTTATCAAGCTAATTTCTGAGCTTGAACATTATTTTTTCTCATCAGAAAGCAACCAAAAAAAGCTTTATCAACACACGAAATTTAGATTTTTTATTGTTTTGAAAATTTGCAACAGTAGTTTCACTTAAATAACTGTAATTTAATACTAATTAACCAATTGGGACTAAATTTGTCACGTGCCATTTGATGGTCAGTACTCCATAAAAATCATATGGAACTTTTATTAGTGGCGCCATCTATATGTCAGGCCCGGGACTTATTCAGTGATGTGTTATAACTGTCAAATTTACTTGACCCATTAACTTATATTTCTTAAACGATATCTACGTATATTAAATTTGTTAAAGTTTTTTCAGTGCACTTTTCTTCAATTATAAATTACATGCATTGTTCGAAGGCGTTCATTTTTTTATTACAAATCTATGAATTTGCTTCCACCATTTTTACTTCATTGTCTGAGTCCTTCCCTTTACGGTGCTCTTTACAACGAATTCTGATTATATGATCTCGATTCTGTGCCCAACTTTTATTTCAATCAGGATTTATTGTTTATTTTCCCTAAATTTGATATATATATATATATATATATATATATATATATATATATCTGTATATAGCATAGTGATGTTCCACGTATACTGTAGTGAGATTTTTGCTTCCAGCATGCACGCACGTGTTCGCCTATCCTTCACACAAACAAAATAGACGACTATCTTACGTCCGCGAACTGCTCGTTACAACCAACACAATTTTCATCTTTGATAATGGCTGATGTAAGACGAAAGCTCAGAATGGATTAAATAAAAACATGTATAAATATTGTGATTTTCTTTCCTCTTTCAACGATAATGCTATTAAACTTATCAGACGGTATGAAAAAAATTACATAAAATAAATCGACAAAACATGTCTATATTATTTAATGAAAGATGCCTCAATATATATATATAGCCTTGGAGATTTAAAAAATACAGTCGACTGGCGGTCAAGAACGAGGGAGAATTTACTCACCCCAGGATCATTTAGCTCGACCGACTCCATTTTCTTAATAGTTGCCTTAGGTAAATATAGCGTTAATCGCTGACGGAAAACAAAAAATGAAATTTTAAGTAAAATTTGAAACATGTTAGAAAAGATTTCAAAATTCCAAAAATAATAACAAAAAAGTTTGATGTTTCCTCTTAATAATAGCATAAACATTTTGATGATAAAACTTTGTTTGTATTAACATCATGATATGCTGTTTGTATTGTGAGAATTGAGTGAAGGTACCTAAATTCTGAACGATTTTCTATAAAAAATTACATGTATTTAAAAATCTACGTGTAAAGTAATAAACTTTAATCGCCCAATTAAGTTTTTAATCGTCTGAGTCAATCGGGCTAATGAAACCTAAAACGCTGTGACATATATATATATATATATATATATATATATATATATATATATATGTGTGTGTGTGTGTGTGTCACAGCGTTTTAGGTTTCATATATATATATATATATATATATATATATATATATATATTCTAAACATATACTGTTAAAAATAAGAGACAATGAATGTTTCTTATATTTAATCATGAGCCGTTCTAAACATCGTATTTTGGCTTTAATTTCAGGTGAAAATAAAGAAAAATATTCTCCAACATTTGTATAATTTTTTATTAAGTTGAGCCTAAGCTTTTGAGAATTTTTGTCTTTATTTTCACCTAAAATTATACCCAAAATACGATGTTTAGAACGGCTTATGATTAAACATAATAGACATTCATTGTCTCTTATATTTAATAGTATATGTTTAGAATATATATATATATATATATATATATATGTGTGTGTGTGTGTGTGTGTGTGTGTTTGTTTGTTTGTGTGTGTGTGTGTTTGTGTGTGTGCGTGTGTGTATTTGACAAAATCAACTCCGATTCCAAATGTATAGGCATTCTTCAAATCTTATAACTATTTCTGAATTATTTCTTGACCATCATGACTTATTGGTTTCTTTTATGATTGGCCGTCTCAGAGAGAGCGTCATTTGCCTCTGCCTTGTCTATGTTGGACTTAATGTAGTTGATCATAATCGAAATGTTCTGGATCACCAATAACAGTAATTTAGTTTCCGTTTTCAAATATCCATTTCGTAGCCATGTCATCTCATCTATAATTACATTTCTTTACCACTTCATATTTCTATGCAGTGTCCTCAAAGCGCATAAGTACTTGTTCACTGGCAGTATGAGACACCGTACAGTTTGATTCACTTGACTGCTGACAGTTCTGTAATTGATTGTTAAATAAGAGTAAGTGTTCCATTCCTCTTCTCTTCACTCAGTTTGAAGTGTTATCTTCTGCTGATTAAGCAGTATGTTTTGTTCGTAAATTATCTTCCAGTCCTTTTCTTGACTCATCTGAAGTATCTGTTCCTGACTTTCCACAGCCTTTACAATGTGATATGTAGATAATTCTATCCACGATTTCTCCTATCATCTCTCAAAGGAATCCATATGAAGCTTGTGAACGTGATGGTATCTCTATACTAGTCCTTAAGAAAGGCGTCTCTGAACTGGCTTATGTTCTGCCTAAACTACACAATAATTCGCTTGCTGCTTTTTGCATTACTGCTGGTTGGAAGCCCTCTCTTATACTTTAATTCCTTCAGAAATAAAGCAAACGGTTTGATTCATGTCACTATCGATCAGTTAGTCTTCCATTTATTTATGGCGAAATAGTGTTTCAGTGCAGTGGATATAGTCTCGGAACAAGAAATCAAAGCGCAGATTAAAAATAAATTATAAACGCAAATTCTACTCTACAGGTTCTTTTCTCACATTTCCCGACTGTGGAATTCTCTTCCGTTTACTTGCTTCCCTGACAGCTACAATCTTCAAGAACTTAAATGTAAAGTCAACGGTCATCTATCTCACTAACTGGCATCCTCTCTCTCATGCTCCTTTCTCCGTCCACTCCATTCTCATCAGTATTCTCATCCTTCTCTTACCCACTTCTTGACACCCACTATAACCTGTCACTCTTTCTCATAACTTCCCTCCTATGTAACCCCCTGCAAAACAGTGGCAGTAAAATGCCTTGCTTTATTCGATATGATTATAACAGAAATCCCAGACAAAGTCTTTACATTCACGTACGCACAAATACATTTGGGAAAGGTATTAATTTACTGCTCTTCCCTTCATCTTTGGGTTAAATAGCATCGTAGATTGGGTTTTATAGGCTAGATTGGCAACCAGTCTATCGCATAAAATAATACCAACCTACTGTGAAAAAATCGTCTGCCCAGTCAGTTATGTCTCTTTGGAGACATGATCACCTAAGCGTATAACACTTATGGCATTTAACTGCCTTAACAGTACCTCAAATTAACGGCAAATTGATTAAACAGCTCAACCCGCCGGATCTTCTTGCAGACAAGAAACAGTTTTTTCTGTTCTCTTGGTAAACTGCAGTGTGAAACCTGGCCACCGGCTGGCTCTCTGCCCCTGGTCCGGAATCTGTTTTGATGATGATGACCGGAACCTGAGCGGGTTGATGCTATCGAAACGGCACCAATTATGACGACGCTCTCCGGTCGCTAATCGTGATGATGGTTTGTATTAAACCAAAAAGTATATTTACGTGGAAATAGGGTTACAGCTGATGTATTAAGGATTATCGCTGGAAAAGACTGTCAAAATATAGATTAGAATAGTAATGCTCCTGCTGTAGCTTTGGTTATCTCGAAAGATTGTTTTCAACACAAGTTCAATTTTTATGGTATTTCTGAACGAATATTTGCACTGATGCAATTTTTCTTATCAAATTGCAAAATGAATGCTCTCTTAAACGGTTTTTTCTTTAAGATATCTTTGCATTAATGTCACTAGCACTCTTTCCTAGAACGTTGATCTACATTTTCATCAGTGACACTTCTGATGTTATCAGTTTGCAACTCAGTATCTGTTATGATGAAACACACCTATTCCTCAGATAATGGATACTCCCTCCTATATTAATAAGAGTTAACAGGTAGTTAACTCGAGAAGTTCTTGGGAAGCTCATAGGAGTTCTGAGAAGTTCTACAGGGTTCTTTAGTGTTCTATTGGAGTTCAGTAGAACTACTAGGCAGTTGATATTAGTCGGCAGTTAGCCGAATACTAAGGAGTCAACTTTCCGTGGCAGATTAACAAGTTCCTAACATTTTGGGTGCGTTAAGTCGATTAGCAACCGACATAGCACTATTATAACCTTCAGTGCGAAAACTACTCGACAACAGTATCTAAGCTAAGAACAAAATAATTTACTTTTGTCTAAACATCAAGTCGGTTCGATATGGTCAATTGTCACTTGATCTAAAAAATGACCAACATTCTGTTGTTAACTTAGGCAAAGAATGGTTATTTAATTTCAACGTCTCCAAAACGGAACTACAATCTTTCAATCAGCTTCGAGAAAAACTTTTGACTTTCATCAGCATAGCTGATGCTAACCTACAGAAGAGTAACCATTAATACCTTCTATGACGAATCGTTTCGACAGACACAATGTGAAAGAATTATATCGAATCAATTCCTAGGTCTGCTGTAGAGAGTTCGTTCACTGTTTCGTACTAGACAATTTTTCCTGTCATAATCTATCTTATTGTTGTGGCAATTTAACCATGAAAACATGAAATCTTCTAAACTATGAATAAGCAGCAGTTTCTGCTTTGTGCTGAGCATAGAGACGTCTATTCCAATAGATAGCTCTGACAGCCGGACCAATACAGTCACACTGGTGATCATGTTGTATCTGTTTGTACTACACCAAAATAAAAAGAATTGTCTGTGTAATTCAAACCTTAAAAACCAAAGAAACGAAGAAACAAAACGACTTGCTCCCTAAAAAATGTTACGGTTATGGGTCCCAAAGTTAGTATTATTACTACCCTTTACAGGAATAAAAGGTGATTAAATTGTAGCCGTGTCGGACACGAGAGCTCATCTTGTCGAGCGTGGAAAAGGTTAATAGCTGCATAAAAAACACAAAATCAGATGATCAAGACGGGTTAAATATCAGAAGATATGTGCAAATAAAAAAATCCTAAATAAAACTATTATACTACAGTTGGATTCTTGGTTAGATTTAACAATCATAATTCTACACGCTTGGAAAAAGTTGAGAAAACCAACCATGCTAAGAACTAATAAAATCGCCAGATCTCTGACATGGGAAAAATCATGCAATCACGAATGCAACTTTTCAAGGAAGTACGTTAAAGCTAAAAGCGATTGTATTAAATAATACTGAAAATTTATTTGGCACCAACCGGATGGAGAAATTTAAGTTGTGGGGCATGCAAATTAATACATTTTCCCAAAACCTCGAAAAGCTGAAGGAGTACAATTGAGAAAAGAGTAAGAAATATGGTCTACATAATTAAAGGTCCTCATTTTATTTTCAGAAGACATTTAAATCAAATCAGGAAATGTATGCATGTGATGCTGACAGAGATCCGCCTAAAGAGAAAGAAGTAATGAATGTCTTTTAAGATAATTTTGACATGCCAAGTAGAATATCCTACTGCTATCAAAGAGCAGACTGGGATTCGTTCCGAGACTTCCTCTGTGACATCCCTTGGAACAACGTCTTTAGTCTTCCCATCGAAGAATGTGCATCCGAGGTCTCCTCCTGGGTTAAGGCTGGCATCGATGCCTTCATCCCTGCTAGGAAATTCCAGCTTAAATCTCATTCGTCTCCATGGTTCTCACCCGCTTGTTCGGCTGCCATTGCCCACCGGAATCATTTCTTCCGACTCTATCGTAACTATGCGTCGGAACAAAACAGGCGCCTTTTCACTTCAACTCGTAATAAGTGTAAAAGGATACTTAACGAAGCTAAGATGTTGTTTGCTGCCAGAATGAAGCAACGCATAGCATGCTCTAAATTCGGCTCTAAAGACTACTGGCGACTCTGTAAAAGAGTACTTAACAAGAGCAAGTCCACAATACCCCCGCTAATCAACAAATTTGAGGTCCTCACCTCCCCAGCAGATAAGGCTGAATGTTTTGCCCGCAGATTCTCGAACAATTCGAATCTGGACTCATCTGGAGTTTTTACACCCGACTTCTCACCTAGAACCGAGGCACAACTGAATGATGTCCACATTACACCTTCGCTTGTCTCTAAGATAATCTTAAAACTTGACCCTCACAAAGCGAGCGGTGGTGACGGAATCCCAACCATAGTCTTAAAGAAATGTGCCCCTGAACTCTCCTCTATCCTTTCTAAGCTCTACAACCTCTGCCTATCTGCTTCCTGCTTTTCTGCCTGTTGGAAATCTTCCTCTATATTTCCTATATTTAAAAACACTGGAGAACCCTCTGACCCTGCAAATTACCGCCCTATCAGCCTTCTTCCGATCTTTGGCAAAGTGTTCGAAGCCATTATCAACGCCGAGGTGTTTCAGCATCTCACAGCACACAGGCTCCTCTCGGACAAGCAATATGGTTTCCGCTTCACCAGGTCTACTGCTGATATGCTAACGACCATCACCGAGTACATATACCAGGCACTCGACAGGAATGGCGAAGCTCGAACCGTTGCATTGGATATATCTAAGGCGTTCGACAGAGTTTGGCCTTCTATGTAAACTGCGGAGCTATGGTATAACTGGACATTTGTTTGAACTAATCCAGTCATTCCTCTCTAACCGCACAATGAAAGTGGTATTAAACGGACATGCCTCTCAGAACTACCATACAAATGCAGGTGTCCCCCAAGGCTCCATCTTAGGTCCTACACTCTTCCTGATATATATTAATGATCTCCCTGATTCCATAAGAACCCAAATACGTTTGTACGCCGATGACACAGTTTACTCTCGCCTCCAACAAAAATCTGGTGTAGGCGTCAAAGCTAAACTTGCAGCCGAGATTGAAAAAGACCTCCAATCCATATTGGACTGGGGTAAGAAATGGCTAGTAAATTTTAATGCTTCTAAAACGAAGCTACTGTCAATTAACCATCATCGACAATCTCACCTACCTCCCATTAGCATGGACCAGGCTTGCCTCCCAGAGAGTAAAACACTACGCCTCCTTGGTCTCACACTTTCAGCGGACCTCAAATGGAATGACTATATCGAATCCATTGCTAAATCCGCTGCTATGAAAGTCGGTTCTCTGTGTAGGGCCCGGAAGTTTTTTCCGTCTAAATCTATCCTGCACATTTACAAATCTACCATCCGCCCGTGCATTGAATACTGCTGCCATATCTGGTCGGGTGCCCCTGCTGTTCTCCTCGGGCTTCTCGATAAGGTTCAGAGGAGGGTCTGTAATGTGATAGATACCGACTTGGCAGACCGCCTGCAGTCTCTCTCCCACCGGCGAGACGTGGTTTCGCTGTGTCTCTTCTATAAATACTTTCACGGCTTCTGCTCCGATGAACTTAGATCACTGGTGCCCCCTAAATACGAATTTGCACGAGATACTAGATTAGCAACTAGATCCCACCCTTTTACAGTGAAAGCGATAAAATGCAGCCGTAACTTCTACTCCAACAGTTTCTTTCCTCGCACTTCCCGACTGTGGAATTCTCTTCCAAACGATTGCTTCCCCGACGGCTACAATCTCCAGGAGTTTAAATGTAAGGTCAATAGACACCTCCTAACACACTAACCTGCTCGACACTCATCCACGCTATCCTTACTCATCTATCACCTTTCTCCTGACATTCCCTATGTCTATCCACTCCTTCTCTTTACCTTCCCCTATGTAGCCCCATGCGCAATAGTGGCAGTGGAATGCCTTGCTTGGGGTGAGATGATTAAAAAAAAAAAAAAAATGCCAATAAAACAAGCGGCCCCATAACATCTCTGTTTAAAATAAAAAAAAGAAATTGACGGATTTTCTCGTCGTTAATCCAAACAAAAATATTAAGATTATGCGGAGTTGATATTTAAGAAGAGGGTGTTCTAGTAATTTACCCATGTACATACGAACTCTTTCAAATTATAAATAAACAGTTTTTGCTTTCTGCTAAGCAGAAAGAGAGTTCTATTCCAGCTCTGATAGTCAGAACAATACAGTCACACTGGTTATCTTCTCATGTTGTATCTGTTTGTACTACTTTTTCTTGTTAATAAATATCTGTAACTCTATTCCGTGTTTATATCGTTATTTCTGGCCTCTAACCAGGCCACAATACTGCATATTTATACATCTGTCATACTTACATGCATCGAATAATGCTATCACATTTTGCTTGGTGGTTTATTTATGCATTTAGGGATTCTTGATAAAATCCAAAGAAACATTTGCAATGACATTGTTATAATTATAGTCCATGACAAGATATCTCGGCCTCAGTCATTTTGCTACTGTATAACGTAGCTTACCTGTGCCTTTTCCGTATATATTTTCATAGTAATTGTTCTGCTGAGCTATTCTATTCAGTACCTCGATATTATGAGTTTAAGCACACCGCAAGATTGTCATCTGATTGTTATCATTTTACAGCTGAATTTACTGAGTGTAACGTTAAGTCCGATGCTATTACACTTCCTTTTCTCACACTTTTGAAATTATTTCCTGGCCTTTTGTTTAAATTACTTGTTAACCACTGCTGTAGCCTGTTATTGAACTCACAAATCTAAGAGTCAAGTCAAGAACTAAGCAACGTCTATATCCCCTGGGCCATGTGTCCTTAAGAATTAATACTAATACTACTAATACGGCTTCAATTACTACTACTGCTACTACTAATAATAATATTAGTATTAATACTACTGATAACCCTACTCCTCCTATTATTACAATTACTACTACTACTACTACTACTAATGATAATAATCATGGATCATGTAATCTCATGGTGTTCTGTACTTGTGTAAATGAATATAAAAATCGTCACGTTAAAATGGGGCAATATTTACACTGAACAATCTGCAAACAAATGGGAAAAGATGTTAACATTGCACAAACATCAGCCAGTATTGGTTAAAGAAACCGAAGACGCCACAATTCTATGGAACCACACCTTATTTATAGACAGGAAGATTGAAGTAAATAGGTAAAAAATAATTGTCACAAACCGAAAAGAAAAAAAAAGAAATTTGCTTACTAACTGATATGGCTTACCCAGCAGACTGTACCATAGCAAACAAGGAATTTGAAAAAGTATCGAAATTTAAAGACCTGAAAATCGAATTAGAAAAAGAAATGTGGAAATTGATAACAAGGATATTGTCAGTGATAGCAGCTGCGCTTCGAATGATAAACAAAGGAACGCAAGACAACATTGAAAATATCCCACAAAATCCCAGCTTTAAAGAAATACAAAAATTGTCTTGAAAAGTACAGTCCACACACTAAAAGAACTTTTGTCAATGTAACGCTCGTAATGTTATGGAAAATAGAATAACAAATGTAGTCATAGCAACACACCACGACCTGACGTAGGTCTTCCTACCGATTTGGTAGATACTGATCATAGGAAAACCTGAAATATATGATGATCATACTACAAATACTACTAATAAAATAATATTAATGATACTACTACTAATAATAATGATAATATTATTACCAAAAATACTACTACTGCTAATACTGCTATTATAGATAATAATATTAATACTACTACTACTGTCACTAATACTACTACTAATAATAATAGTAGTGCGACTACTAATATATCCGATAATACGTATAATATTCATACTACTACTAATATTAATAATGATAACACTATTACTACTAATAATATAAATACTACTACTACTACAGCTACAAATACTAGTACTTCTAATAATACTACTAATAATATGAAGAGGATGACCATATGAAAATCGGTTCTATTGACAAAATAAGATATTCCAAACGAAGGAATTTTACTGGAAATTGGAAAAGCAGTTATAAAAGTCAAAAAAGCTGTTGAAGATGTGTGAAAAACTAAAGAAATATAATCCAAATGCTGAGTGAATCAAACGATAACATGAAAGAAAGAAAAGTAAACCCGTGAGAGAATGGGAAAACACAAACAAGAATAATATAACAGGCTGTAACAAAATCCCCAAAATCTCCAGGAAATGACAAGACAAGCCACATCATGGTCAATATTAAACAAACTGATGTGGACAAAACCCCGTACCGATCAGTGAAGCAAAATTAAAAGCTGAAGCCGAAGGTTTTATTCTTGTCGAACAGAACAAATGCTTTCTAATTAGAAATTACTAAGCGCACATACTGAATAATTGTGATTATAGGAACGAAATCTTATATCATCCAAAAATAAACTGAAACGCAAAAAGTAAAATTGCACACCCACAAAAATTGACCAGAATGGCTGAAAATATTTAAGAAAATCCCAGACCAAGGCAAATTTCATATAATCGAGGCCAGTACATGTTAAACTTAATGAAAATTATTTAATAAATGTCCATAAACAACTGGTTATCTTGTATCAGGTTGCACAGTGTTAGCACACACTGAATATAAAAAACAGCATCACGGAGTGAGCCAATATCTTCACTGGAAAATACTCAGCCTTTGCAGAAAGAAAACAGTAACAAACTGGTATGAACATCACCCAGACCCGGTTAGAGAGTTCTGAACACCAAATATTTGATGAAACTTTACTGTACACACAGATTGAATGATAAAAGCTGATCGCCCAGATATCGTGATCAAAGATTACAGAAACTGAATATGGTTTCATTTGATATGACAGTCCATGTAGATATTAATATATCTTTGAAGATCTTCAAAAGCTATCAAAATCCAAAGTTCTTAAAGTGGAATTCTGAAAAAGGGGATACATGACGACATCAATAATTCCAATTGTAGCTGGATTTCCTGTATTAACCGGAAAAGTTTCCGATAGAATCATTGGGCACCTGTTAGCCCATATTGAGACAATTAAATTTCCTGGGACATGCAATCAGGAAGAAGGGCTTTGAGGACCTGATACTAACAGGCCAGATAGATGGAAAACGAGACAGAGGAAATCAAATGATAACATATTTGAAGTGCCTGAGCAGATAGATAACAGAACGAGGGTTGCGTGGTGTAACAGGAGAAAGCGTGCTAAGAGCCACCAGGGATAAAGAAACGTAGAAGGCCATGATCGAATATGTCCTCAAAGGACAAGGCATATAGAAGAAAACATGCCTTAAAGAAATACAAAAATTGTACTCACAAGTTTTGAAGTGCTGTACTCTAAAATGTTTTTTATTTCAGGTTTTTTCTTTACGTTTCTTACAAAGGTTATCATTGGAAAAATCATGATGGTAACATTTCTGAACTAAAGCCTGAGTTAGAACCATGAATGACGTCATAATAATAATAATAATAATAATAATAATAATAATAATAAATACAACACATAAAAGACTAGCCAAAGAAATACAATCCGAAAAACTACAGACCAATTACATGTCTTCCGACAACATATAAACTATTAACATCTATTTTAACAAAACGGACATATTTATTCTTGGAAAGAAATGATATGTTACTGCTTGAACAAAAAGTGTGCAAACGTTGATGTTACGGATGTAAAGACCAATTGGTTATTAACAGAATGATCCTGGAAAACTGCTACAGTACAAAAGAATAAGCTTAGTACTGCCTGGATATATTATCGTAAGGCATTCGATAGGGAACCACATTCCTGGATTTTAAAGACTTTAAATATATACAAGATATCACCCGTCATCATCAATTTCATCAAACAGTGAATGTCGATATGGAAATCAACCCTTTACCTCAATCATATAAATGGAATCTGTAAGTATGGTGAAATAAACATCGAAAGAGGTATATTTCAAGGTGATTCATTGTCTCCCTTACTATTCTGCATATCATTAATAGCACTAACCAGTCAACTTAATAAGACAGAATCTGTTTATAAAACAGGCCAAAAGAAAATAAGCCATCTATTTTACATGGATGACTTAAAGTTATATGCTAAGAATGATAATGAGCTAGAACGTCTTCTGCAAACTGTAAAATGCTTCAGCGAAGACATTGGAATGAAAATTAATTTGAATAAATGTGCTAAAGCTACAGTTTTACGTGGATCACTACAAGAAACATCCTAAATTAGCTTATACACTGCTGTAACAATAAAAGAATTAAAGCCAGAAGAATCTTATAAATACCTAGGTGTAAATGAGCGTGAAAAAATTCACCATAAAATAATGAAAGAAATAGTGCTTAAAGAGTACTATAGAAGGCTACGAATGATATTAAAAACTGAATTGAATTCTCAGAACAGAATTATGGTCATTAATAGCCTTGCTATCCCAGTTGTCCAATATAATTTCAACATCTTAAACTGGACTCTAAACGACATCAGGTGAATGGATTCTAAAACAAGAAAGCTTCTTTCTAAGCATAAGATGCATCATCCAAAGGCAGATGTAGACCGTCTATACATACCCCGTAAAGAAGGTGGAAGAAGTCTTATTCAGCTAGAATTGTCATACAAGACAACAATTATTGGCTTACTAACATACATAGAAACAACAAAGGACTGGATTATACAATTAGTAAGGCGACATGAAGAAAGAAAGAAAAAATATTCAATAATAAAAGAAGGCAGTAAATACAAAGAAGATTTACATTCAGTAGGTTCTGTAGAAAAGCAAAACAGAAGCCAAGAACCAAATATTGCGGCAAAAAATATGAAAATGAAAGCCAAAGATAAAGCTCTTGAACAGATGAAACAACGCTGGCAAGACAAATCTCTGCATGGCCAATATCAAGAACGTGCCAATAAATCCAATGTTGACAAACTTATTACTCATCGATGGTTACGTGCATCTGGATTAAAGTCTGAGACTGAAGGCTTTATTCTTGCAGCGCAAGACCAAAGTTTTTCACTAGAAAATTTCAGGCAAATACTATACATAATAATATGGATCCAAAATGCATGTTTTGTGATAAACACCAAGAAACAATAGACCATCTAATCTCAGGCTGTTCTGTACTTGCCCCAAATGAATATAAAAATCGCCACGATAGAGTTGGGCAATATTTACATTGGACAATGTGCAAATACTATGGAAAATCTGTAAACACACACTGGTATGAACATCACACAGCACCGGTTACCGAAACAGAAGATGTCACCATTCTATGGGATTACACCATCTACACAAACAGAAAAATTGAAGCAAATAGGCTGGACATTATTGTTATAAACCAGAAAGAAAAACTTGTCTATTAATTGATATGGCTTGTCCAGCGGATTTAACATAGCAACCAAGGAATTTGAAAAACTGTCAAAATATAAAGACCTGGAAATTGAAATAGAAAAAATGTGGAAATTGCAAACAAGAGTTGTGCCAGTGATAGTAGGTGCACTTGGAATGAAAAGAAAATGGAACAAAACAACACATTGAAAGAATCCCTGCAAGCCCCAGCTTAAGAGATATACAAAGACTTGTTTTATTAAGTACAGCCCACACACTAAGGAGAACTTTGTCTATGTAATGCTAAGGATGATGGGGAAGACAGAAAAACATGAAATGGAGCCATAACAACACGCCACGACCTGCCTTAGGTGTTCCCGCTGACCTGGTTGGTAGTGCGACTATAGCAGAAATATAAATATGATGAAAAATGACATAACAATAATAATAATAATTGCGCAATACTCACAGCCCAACTGAGAATGTATGAATAAGCGTTATATGACTGATAGCGTAATCAATCACATATTATAAAACAACCCTGACAAAAAAAAAAAATTAAATAAAAAACAAAGAACAAAAAAAAAAATTAGACAAATCAAAATTATTCACTGTTTAAATTCGAAGGGATAGACATTTTGGTAAGAGGATTGTCGTTGCTTGTTCCTGTGTAATAAATCCTAAACATCTCGACTGGTAATAGTAATCGTAATGGTAATATTATCTGTTTCTACATGAAGAAAATTAGGCCTTAATTAATGGAGTAAAGATGGCGACTTACTTTATTTTGAAGTCATGCGAAGTGTCAGAATTTTACTGACCATTATTTTCTTTACGAGTTACATATGCTATCCGTTTTAGCTGTTGGTTGTATTGAAAAAGTTCTATTATTTGACAAATTTCTTTCTTTTCACAAATCACTTAGAACTACATGTTTTGTAAGCTCTAAGCCATTTAAGCGTCAGTATACGACTGACAGGTTAAACATTTCTGACCACGATGACATGACATTCATATGAGAATTATCTGACTAGATTGTTTCAGAATATCACTAGTTTTCAGGCTAATATTTTTCTTGCAATTTGCGGCTTTGGGAAAACGACCTTTAGTTCACCCTATTGTATATTCGGTTTCTTTAGTTTATTTAATAAATTTCGTATAACTGATCAATAGACAGATGCATTTAACGTGTTTAATATTTATTAAGTTCACCTCTTAAATTTTTATGATGAATTCATTGAGGATGCCATCACTGCTTTCATTTCAATTCCAAATAATAATTTAACTTTTCAAAATGTTTGAGTTCTATTTCTAGAAACACTTACTAGAAGATGTGAACATTTTTGGAGCTCATTCTTACCTTAACTATGAACACCAATTAATCACCGTTTCATCACTGTCTCCCCACCCACTTCATCTATGTACCGTGTCTTTTCAGGACGTAAGCGATAATGGCCTTGCAGGTTTCCCTATCACTGGTAGCTCTTAGCAAGCTTTCTCCTATTACCTCACCCAAAACCCGCTCCACCATTCACTTTCTTAGGCCCGTTAAGTATATTACTCGCTACTTTCCCCTGTCTCTCTTTCTCTCTATCTGACCTGTCATTATCAGATTTTTCCCGATCTCCCTCCTCGTTAGATATCCCAGGAACATTAGCTGTCTTTTCCTGATATTCACAATTAATCTCCTTTTTGTTTTCATCCTCTCCAAAACCTCATCATTGCTCATATGTTTGGTCCTTGATATCCGCAGCATCCTTCTGTAGAACAATTTTCAGTTTCTTCAACTTATTCCTTTACCTTTGATGAGATCGGCCAGCATTTACAGCCATATTGAAAAACAGACATCACATAGCAATCCAGTACTCTCACTAATTACTATAATAATTGTAAGATGAAAGAATACAGAAAATATCTATCATAACTACGTCAACTTAGAAGTTGAATATGACCAAGAAAAATTAGAGAGCGCAAATTTAGAGACCATTTAGCAAATAACCCGAGGTGAATTAGTATGGCGAAGGACGCGTTCCAGAAGCTGAGTAAAGTACTAACACCTAGGAAAATTTCAATAGAAACAAATAAGAGAGAGAGAGCTAGATTGCTATGTGATATCAGTTCTTCAACACGTCAGTGAATGTTGGACAATATCATCGAAAATGAAGCGGCAGAAATGTGGTTCTACAGAAGGATGCTGCGGATATCATGAACCTAGCATGTGTGCAATGAAGAAGTGTTGGAAAGAATGGCAACGAAAAGAAAATTAATAATGAGCATCAGGAAAAGACAACTGAAGTTCCTGGGACATGCAATGAGGAAGGAGGGATTGGAGAACCTGATATTAACAGGCCAGATAGAAGGAAAGAGAGACAGAGGAAGGCAGCGGAAAACATATTTGAAGGGCCTGATCAGGTGGATGACGGAACGGGTGTTGCGTGGTGTAGCAGGAGAAAACATAATAAGAGCCACCAGGGATAGGAAGACGTAGAAAGCCATTATCACCTACGTCCTGAAAGGACAGGGCACATAGAAGAAGAAGCATATGAACCCAAGATGTCTGTTTAAAACTATTAAAAGTAATGTAATAAAGAAATGGTAGACTAATAGATTTGCAAAGGTGAGAGTGAAGAAAATGCTTGAAGAGAAAAAAGAAAAAGTATACTTTAAAAAAGGAATAACCAACGTAAAGATTAAAGTTAAAGAGAAAAAAAGAATAAAAAGGAGCCGAAAACAGAAGATAAAACATTTTATATAATAATAATAATCGACTGAAGAGTGAAGGAAACAGAAGATAAACGAACAAGGGTAAAATGCTAAAAAGGAAAAATATAAACCAAATTGAAAAGATTGACTAAAGATACAAATAATAAACTATGATGTGTCATTAAACTAACCATTCTCAATATGTTTGACTTGTGATTTAATGCTGGACAATATCATCGAAAATGAGGACAAAACTGGAAGCGGCTGAAATGTGGTTCTACAGAAGGATGCTACGGATATCGTGGACTGAGCATACAAGCAACGACGAAGTGTTAGAAAGAATGGCAACAAAAAGGAAAATGATGCTGAGCACCAGGAAGAGACAACTGAAGTTCCTGGGACATACAATGAGGAAGGAGAGTCTGGAGAACCTGATACTGACTGGACAGATAGAAGGAAGGAGAGACAGAGGAAGGCAGCGGATAACATATTTGCAGGGACTGATCAGGTGGATGACGGAACGGGGGTTGCCAGGAGCAAAAGGAGCAAACATACTAAGAGCCACAAGGGATAGGGAGACGTGGAGAGCCATGATCGCCTACGTCCTGAAGGGACAGGGCACATAGAAGAAGAAGAAGAAGAAGAAGAAGAAGAAGAAGAAGAAGAAGAAGAATTCTGATTTTTTTTTTAATTTCATTTGAAAATGTGAACACAACTTTATCTCTACTACAGATTCTGGGTTTTTATTTCTCAGTATTTTCCTTATTAATTCATTCTGTGTGTAAACAGTTAAGCTAAATAAATAAATAAATAAATAAATAAACACTTCAATACTATTGTTTAACCAATAATCATCGAATATTCAATACGATGACGACTAGCTGAATTGTCCAGATTATAGAAATTAATGAATTTGAATAAACGCAGGATTCCATAAAATGTCAAGCATATTTCGCCAATGAACCATATGTAATATCAGTAAAATAAAATAATGAAAGACTAGCGTCAGTTTAGATAAGCTATTAGGGAAATCGTGGTATCACTAACCACATCTAATGCGATAGTTGTATGCCTCGGGGTAGATAGATTCTTGGATCGCATACATATTTTAGACTGTTTTGCATTCAGTGCTAGAGTGGTTGGCAACTCAAGACAACAGAATCTAGTGAATTCTGCTTTTTCAAATCCAGTACTGGCAGAAGAAGAGATGCGTTGATAGGCTTGCCGAGTATATTTGTGCATAAATGAATGTAAAAATATCGGTGGAAATTCGTATTTGCCATACACATTTCAAGTCGATAACAGGTACACTGCCCCACATCAATAAAGTATCCAACGAAGAAAATATAAAAATACGATTTGCATATATATATATAGTCATCCGCAGGCAGATCTGTTTCGCTGTATCACAGCTAATCAGTACGGTTAGACATCCAATTGCTTTTTACCGATATTGAAACCCGACCGAATTGGCAATTCTATAACTGAGCTATGGGCGCTCGGTAGGAGGTAGAGTTTTAGCTTAGATTATATCATGTATTCATACGCCAGTAGTGAGAGTGTTCTAATTCATTACTGAACGAATGATGCGTAGATGCTGGAATAGCTACTGTTTTTTCAACGCCTACCATTCTTCCAGAGTGCTCAATCAGGGTGTGAGAGCATAAATGTTGAGTTTTCCTTGATATATATATATATATATATATATATATATATATATATATATATGTATAAAAGAAAAATTAACACGTCATTTAAATTGGTTATAAATTATAATTCATTTCAACGAGCTAAATTAGCTCATTTAATCAGACCACACAATATTCGTTCCATCTTTTTAGATTAACCTCGCCTCTTACGAACTGGACATATATATTAGTCATCCATATAAGAGCCTGTTTTACATCTCATCAGTGTGCCTAGACACCTTCACTTGGTTCTGGCTGGGATCGAAACTTGACCGATTTGATGTCAGTCGGAGTCGCTAACCCCCATGCCATAGACACATGGAATCAGAGAAGGAAAATTTTAACGTGTTGGATATAAGCAGTGTATGAACTCACCAGTCACCGAACGAACTCGAATTATTGCTAGAGAGTAATGCATATATTGCAGATGTGGTAACTGTTTTTTAAAAATTATTCTCTAGAGATATCAATCGTACTGAGAGCATAATATATTAGTTATCTATATACAAACTTGTTTCGCCGTATCACAGTTCATAAGTGTGTCTAGACAAACACACACACACACACACACACACACACACACACACACACACACATATATATATATATATATATATATATATATGTTTGGACCTTAAATAACTTCCCACTAATTTTTCAGAAAAAGTAAGGATTTATTTACAAGAATTAGTAAGAAAAGTATCGACCATAGCTATTTTTTGCATCTTTCTGGTAGAAACTGAATTTCACGTCGCAAAATCAACTCATCTCCTGAGGCTAATCATGAGCGGGCCCATTTTTTTGTATCTTCATAAGAATGAAAGTCCTGCTCAGCCAGGCCATGAACGCAACAAATGATAATCGCACGGGGCAATATCTGGTGAATAAGGCAGGTAGAGCAGAAATTCTCTATTTAAGCGTTTCAAAGTAGGTTTCCAGCCGGTTTGCAATATGTGGCTTAACGTTGTCATGTTGCAAAATCACTTTGTTGGTCAGGAAAAGATGTAAAAACATTTTCTTTTTTTGCCGTTGAAGCAGTTCTTCAGACGTGTCAAGAAGATGTTTGACGTCTCGTACGGCACCAAATGTCCTTGCTTTTGAATCATTCGTAATGCTATCAAACGTTTCGAATTTGTTGTGTGATCAACTCATAATAATTCTGCAGTCTGAGCTTGCGCCTGACATAAGGTTTCATAGTCTAATTCCCCCAATTGTCGTCTCGAATTTATTTGGTGAACCAGGGCGTTCTTTATTTTTAATGACATTTTTTGAAGGGTCTAAACTAATCTTTGCATCTTGTTACTGACAAAGTATGATCGCCATAAATCTCAACAAAAATTCTGTCTGCTTCAGATTAATTTTGAATGAAGTAGTGCAGTAAAAACTCCCGCAAATCCGGCATGTTGAATGCTATGAAAAAAAGTTGTTTACACTTCGGTGAAATTACATATTCTGAAATACAAGCTTACTTAGACTACATCCTTATATATAGGTTACCATCTGAAACAACAGGCACCATGGTCTGGGGACGTAATCTGTTAGGAAAAGCTAAAATTTATTCAAGGTCCTAACATATATATATATATATATATATATATATATATATATATATATGTTAGGACCTTGAATAAATATATAATAAATATGTTAGGACCTTGAATATATATATATCTATATATATATATATATATATATATATAGATAGATAGATAGATAGATAGATAGATAGATAGATAGATAGATATGTACTGAATGAGTTCACACTGATCTCTCTGAAGAGCACTATTATTTTCCATTTTTTTTTTTTTGCTGAACTACGAACAAAAAGAATTTTACGGAAAAAAGTGCTGCGTTAACATTAGGCAGGAGAAAACGCAGAGTCAGATAATCTTGGCTACTGAAAAGGATACCAGCAGCCTTGATATACACGCAATCTAGGGGCTGAAGAAAAGGTTAAGTTCAGTTGAAGTTGACTTGCTGTAGGCTAAAGCCGTGAAGTAAAGAACTGGGCAAGGTGAGCGTCGAGATAGTAAGCAAAACCACACAGTAGAACAAATTAGAGACAGAGGAAAAGTTTGTTAAATCGAGAAAGACAAAACATTTTTTTAACTTAGGGAACCAAAGAGAAGTATGGAAAAACAAGTATTGGGCTGGTTCCTTTCTTATCAAATATCTGGCTTAATACTTTTTTACCCAGACTTTATACAAAAATAACTTGCCGAAATTACATTTTTTGTATATTCGAAATAATTTCTGAGTTAAATTTCAGAGAGTGAAAGAATTAGTGTACGTGTGAGTGTGTGTATGCGAAATTATAAAATATTGTCATTCTTAAAATTTGAACAAATGTACCTAAATTAGGCGAAAAATTTTCAGTGCCCCAACTATATATGTATATATATAAATAGAGAGAGAGAGAGAGAGAGAGAGAGAGAGAGAGAGAGAGACAGAGAGAGAGAGAAAGAGAGAGAGAGAGAAATAAACAGCGATAGACAGACAGGTATGCAAAGAGTGATTTTGAGTTAGTTTTTGTTTCATAGCTTATCAACCTCTGTGAGGTATTTAAAGCCAAAATTAGGGGTTAATAGTTTGCAGTGCTCCCAAGTGTCTGCGAAAGACTATATATATATATATATATATACATAGTCTTCTACAGACGGATCTGTTTCGCTGTATCACAGCTCATCAGTACGGTTAGACAGCCGATTGCTTTTTTACCCGGGATTGAAACCCGACCTCATTGGCGCCAGTCGGCGATTTTACCTCTGAGTTATGGGCGCTCTGTAGAAGGATGCAGAATTTTTAGCGACTATATTATTATTATACACGCCCAATAGCTGAGAGTGTTCTAAGTCATTGCTGAATGAACGATGCGTATATGCTAGAATAGCTACTGTTTTTCAAAGTCTACCATTCTTCAAGGGTGCGAGAGCGTAAATAGTCTCTCTCTCTCTCTCTCTATATATATATATATATATATATAGGTAGATAGATAGATAGATAGATAGAGAGAGAGAGAGAGAGAGAGAGAGAAACATAAGGAGAAAGAAAAAAAGAAACAGCGATAGGCAGACAGGCAGGGAAAGAGTGATTTTGAGTGAGTTTAGTTCAATGGCTTATCAACAGCTGTGAGTTATTTAATGCCAAAAGGGCAGGGATTTTGATGAAAATTTTTTATTTCTATTTTTTATTTTTATTTTAGGGAAGTGAAGAGATATTCGACTTTTATATTAAAAATGAATTGCCGTTAATAATCTTTTTTTCTTGAAAAATTTATTGTTGATGAATTTTTTCCTTCAAAAATGTACATTTTTATATAAAAGTCTATTTTATGTATATATTTCAATAAAAGTGATTTTTTATACTTTCATAGTGTTTTGACCACCCCAGTTTGGGGGAGGGGTTAACTATTTGCCCTTACCTAGGACTCTAACAGGTGCTACCACTCCGGATCAGGGTAAACCTGGGGACAACAGCAATTAAGAGGTGGTTCCTCACAGCCTCCCAATAAGAATCCTTGCTGCCGGATGTAGTTTACCGTCATACCCAGGACTAGGTAGGGAAAGAAAATGAGATTTGGGAAAATACATAATGATTTAATATATATATATATATATATATATATATATATATATTTAATCATATCACCCCAAGCAAGGCGATAACGCCACTGATGCGCAGAGGGCTACGTAAGGGTAAAAAGAATGGAAAAGAGAAAGCCGGAAACCACATCCTAAACAGGGAACAAGCGATGAGCCTCTTCACCTGTTCAATAGACGTGAGTGGAGTGTGAACCGGGCGATAGTTTTGTCTATCTACTCCAATTGAAAAAAAAATAAAAGAGAGTGAAAGGATTGGAAAAGAGAAAACCGGAAACCGTATCCTAAACAGGAAACAAGGGATGCGCCTCTTTGCCTGTTCAATAGATGTGGGTGGAGTGTGAACCGGGTGATAGTTTAGTCTATCTACTCCAATTGAAAAAAAAATAAAAGAGAGTGAAAAGATTGGACAAGAGAAAACCGGAAACCGCATCCTAAACAGGAAACAAGGGATGAACCTCTTCACCTGTTCAATATTTATATCTAATATTTATAATACAAGCAGGTTTACTGATAATTACTAAAATTAGAATAGCTTTACATACAGGTAGGTTTTCAGGAAAAATTGTTTTACTTTGACCAGTTTCGCTTTTACTTTTTCAAAATTTTTCAAAATTTTATATGTCGCTTTGAGTAAGGAAAATGGCATGGGATCTATTTTCATGCACGTAGATCTGGTTTCTGTAAAAATATGTATGTATGTATGTATACCCCGAACATCTCAATGCTGATGATTTTGACCTGGTCGCATGTCAGCATGTACAAGAGATCATGGATCCAGGATCGAGGTCATGTAAGGCTTTTGGACTGTCCGTCAACTTTGACAAGGAAGTGGTGATGTATCAGCCTAACCCGAGAAACTCAGTATATACAGCCATCAATTTATGTTGATGGTAGTCAACTTGGGGTAGGAGCCAAATTTGTACATCTTGGTAGTACCCTAAACCACCACTGCTCTCTTGACAATGTGATAGCGTTTCGGATTAAGAAGGCCTCCGATGCATTTGCTGCACTCAAGGGCTGTGTTTGGAGTGCATAAAAAGTAGACAAAACTTAAATTATATAATGTCTGCGTTTTATCATCGCTGCTTTATTCATGAGACATGGGTGGTTTATTTTCATGAAAGCTGCCATCGGTCTGTGCTTGAAATCCACTGGATGTCTCATACGCCTTATACATTTGTTTTACAAAGGACCAATTCAGTCTCTGTGGAAACAATTATACACAAGTCTAAATTGGAATAGACGGGTTATGTTGTCTGTATGGCGGATGACAAAATTCCTAAACAAATAATGTATGAAGTTAATAGAAAATGGGAAAAAGACCGCAGCACAAGCCCAAACTTCGTTACAAAGATTGCCTAAAAGAGTCACTATGCAAGTACAATGTTGGTCTGAATAGCTAGGAGAATCTAGCTTTTAGACCGGGTTTCTTGGAGAGTAGTACTGCTGACTGAGTCACTACCATCCATAAGACATCACAAACATATGCAGAACTGAAGAGAGAGGTTCGGAAGGGATCCCTAAATTGCCATGGTATGCCAACCTGGCTGTGTGTCCAATGCAATCGGATATGTCTGTCCAGGGCGTGTCTGCTCAGTCACTAGCAATCACACCTACAGTAGCAGTCTATTGTATATGATGTATTCAGACGGGCATGCTTTGAATGCCCTACATGAACTATGGTGTGCAAGTCCAGGGTAGGCCTGATGAGGTATATGAAAGAGCACATTTGAAATTATGGTAATAGAAGTTACGTTCCACCACCCGGAGATGAATTGATATGCCTTATATGTGAAAAAAGGTACAGATCGATGGCGGGGCTTTACGAGTGACTGTCGTTCACACACAACCAATGAATGCGAAAAATGAATCGCCTGACGAAACCGAAAAGGTCAAAACTGTAGTAGCGTAACTGGCTTCCCTCTCAAACATCTAAAAGATCTATACGTTAAAACTTCATATTCCTTCTTATAAATCTGACAGATAACTGTTCAATATATATATATATATATATCAGAGGTCACTCCAAATATATTCTGGCATCTGCAATTAACAATAAGGAAATATTTAATACATTGGCGAAATCCATTTCCCTCCGTTACTGATTCAAGCCTCTTTTGTAATTTTCAAAACACTCTGCTAATTTTTCTTTCGTGACCACCGTGTTTTAAGAAAGTATTCTGTATTTTCCTGAATCTTTCGTGCACACCGATATAACTGCTAAAGTAAAGCACAGGCAGAATTAATTTCCGTTCTGCTAAGCAAAAAGAAAACTAAATGATGACTCAACATCGTTGCTTTTGAAATCCCAGGGATAAGTTTCTTCTGCTATCGATTGTGGTGGCCAAAGACAAGCATTGGGGATTATTTAAAACCACAAGAAGATGTTTAATTGCATGACATTAAAGTATTAATAACCCTAATAACAATAATGGGGAATAAGAAGTTGATAAATGTAAAATTCTGTTCACAGAGAAATATACCGAGAAAGCTGGTGAAGTGTTAGTGCCTCAAGGCTTCATGCCGTCTCCAACAATGTCATTATAGGAATATGAAGACAAGGGCGTGAATGAAATATGTTTCAGTGGGAATTGTGAGAACATATTGAAATGGAAAATACAAAGACTTATACTCTGTAAATATACAAAGTATTCACATTAAACTAAAACTTCTGACTAAAATTATTATGTATGATATATGACAACACACTTTGTCAAATTGTGATCATTCCGATTAATTAAAAGGAAAGAAGAAAAAATATATTAATATCTTAACTGAAAATTTATAAAAAAATGAAACATGAAGGTAAAGATAATATTGATAATAAAAAATTGATAAATATTAAACACATCAAAAGTATCAGAAATATTTCGTAGTAGATTTGAAGAAATGCATACACATACGACACGACTGAGATCATGATAACCAATAGAATTATTGACAGTGAAAAAGACGTAACCTCTCCCTCATCATTTTCTTCTTCATCTTCTTTTTCTTCTTTTTCTTCTTGTATTTACCATGTAGAATGAAAATGACGATCATGACTCTCCACAACATCGCTCTTAATATCTTATAACTTTTTGATATCACTAATAATCCTTGTTCTACCGTTCAACAAACATCCTCCTTGTTATGCTTCGTCCATCATGCATCCAATATGTCCAGTAAGTATCAAATTTTCTAAATCTTCTTGCCTCATATTTTCCTATAAATTTAAAATGATAAGTTCTGATGCTAAATATAAGTGACCTTTTTGTTTTCATTTTCTATAAAACTACGTCTTTTCTCGCCTAGCCAATCTATGTTATTCCTGGCATCCTTCTTTAGAATAACCTTCCAGTCTTTTCTTTGTCTGTGACGAGATTGTTAAGCATTCCTTGCTATATAAGAGGACTAAAATTGCATACCCGTTCCATACCCGATTCTTAGTTTCTGAAGTTTAAAGTCTGATCTTCACCTGTGAAAAAATTCTCAAACATTAATTGCTATATAAGAAGATTGATATTGCATGAGAATTTAGTACTCTTTTCATTGTTTCTGTTGGTTCAAATATCTTCCTTATCGGTCAGAAGACTGAGCAACATTCACTGCCATAAAAGAGGGCTGATATTACATAACAATTTAAAACCCTTCTGTTTGTTTTTGTTGGTTCATGTCTCTTTTTCATCTGTGAGAAGTTTGACCAATTTTCACTGCCATATAAGAGAGCTGATATCACATAACAATTCAGAACACTTTTGTTTGTTTCTATTGGTTCAAGTATCTTCTTCATCTGTGAGAAGATTGTTCAGCATTCACTGCCATACAAGGGGACTGATATTACATAACAATTCAGTATTTTTCTTTTTTTCATCGAAATCTTTCTTTTTTTTAAACTTTTGTTTACAGTTTGGAAAGCATCCACCACTACTGCAATAGACCCTCTGATTTCGATGTTGCATTTTCTTTCTGCGGAAAAAAAATTCCGAATCTCGGGTCGTAATATAACCATGTAATAACTATGGAATATAAGTAAATATAAGCATGTAAGGAAAGTTATATGAGAAATATTTTAAAGTGTTATATTTGAAAAAGAGGAATTTCGAAGAGGAGAAAAGTGAAAAAATGCTTGCAAAGATAAGAAAACGTTAGCCTTCTTAATAATTTTATTTTGTTCTCTTACTCTTCATTGACTTTATTTGAGTTAAATTCTACGTCGATTGAGTAAGCAACTAGAATGGAAAACAATCTATCTATCTATCTCATTTTGTTCAGGTCTATCTATCTATCTATCTATCTATCTATCTATCTATCTATCTCATTTTGTTCTGATCTATCTATCTATCTATCTATCTATCTATCTATCTATCTCATTTTGTTCTGATCTATCTATCTATCTATCTATCTATCTCATTTTGTTCTGATCTATCTATCTATCTATCTATCTATCTATCTATCTATCTATCTCATTTTGTTCAGGTCTATCTATCTATCTATCTATCTATCTATCTATCTATCTAATTTTGTTCTGATCTATCTATCTATCTATCTATCTATCTATCTATCTATCTATCCCTCCTCATATGTATGCATGTATTTATATATGTATCTATCTATGCATATTTATATCTATCTATCTAAGTGTATAGGCAAATTCAAAAACTGTATATATATTCTCAGTATAAAAATTTCTAGTCACAGTAAAACTTCATTTTTTATTGAAAAACTTTCAAAGTCCATATTAAATTTTCATTGAGTCTTTCGATGACAACATCCAATAGAAGATTCGATGCTTCACAAAAAGACTCTTTGTTTGCCAGTCGATCTTACGTCGATTGTTACTGAGAGTCTATTTAGATAGATATCTATATCAATAATAGATTAATACCCAGGAAATTATTGCGGTGATAAAATATTTCGATACTTTGTTTTCTACGATGGACCATTTATATGTGATGAAACACACGAAAGTGCACACGCACATACACACACCAAACACATTGACATTTTTCTCTCTCGTCAGACAATGGAATATATGCTCTAATCTGTGGTTACGTTTCGAGCCTGTTATGACTGTACACCCAGATCTTGGAACGGCCGGCACTATCGCAATAACTTGCACGGGAGAGCCACGTCTGGCTCTATCGCTTATTTTCTTCGCTGTCAGCGTTCTCTCCTTTTTCTCCACTCCTATTTATTCCCCCGCATTTGGCCGCCGCGATCTGCTGTATCAGTTTCTTTCCCAAATTGAAAATAAAAATGGAACAAAAAAAAAAAAATGAAGAACACTCAAATAATTGGTTGAGTCTAACAATGCAAAAGGAATTTTTTTCATTATTTTCGTTGGCCTTAAGAATTTGCCCAGCAGTGTCTGACCTACATTTGAAGCTATACAGGTTTAGTTTGGTTTGCTTGTTTAAAAGCATATCAGCTCCTTATAAATCATTTAACGCCAAAATTATCTGAGTTTTGATAATTATTTTTAACTATGAAAATGTATAACTCGTAATTTTTTATATTTTCATATTTCACCCCCAATTTGAACGTTAACTATTGGCCCATATATGGGACCCTAACTGATGGCACCACCTTGGGTTAACGTGTACCTGAGGACAACAATAACAGAGGTGGTTCCATGCTTCTCAAAATCTCTTGATCAGAAGCCTTGCTGACGGATGCTGTTTATCGTCATACACTGAACGCAATTATACAAAAGATATAAATTAGAGAGACATGTGTCCAAGTTGTATTAACTTATTCATCTTTATCATCACCCCATCTGGCTATAACACGCTGGCTCTCAACACTGGAAGATCTCATTCTTATACAAATCCTTACATAGGATACTCTTGTGTAAATAGGTACGTATACTGGCATTCTTGTATCCCGGTATCTTGCACGATTAAAATCTGTAAAATTGTTTATATTCTTTGTAAGAATGACTGTCTTATAGCGTAGCCAGCTAATCCAAGTTGCAAAAACATTTATATTTGATTAACACCCACAGAGTACATTTGTTGTTTATACTATTCTGTGGGGACCTTATTTCAACAGAAACAGAACAGTTTCAGGGAGAGAGCGTATTATCTAGGGATAATAAAAATCTGAACAAGGCCATGACGCTCAAACCCTCGGTCACGATGACTTTTGACTTCGTGCTAGCACAACCATAGACAGTTCCTCAAAGAGAGCCGTCTACCAAATTTCACTCGCAAGACTTTAGTTAACTCGTAGTATGGTTTTTCAGGCACTTTCCAAACGGGCCATAGACCGGGATCGTCTCACTTATACCGATAAAATAAAGAAGTCACCTTCTTGACAAATCGACAAGAGTGAGATTCGAACCCAGGCTTTTAGAAAGCGAACATTTTAACCACTCGGCTACGCGCCAATCCATTATATCCGATCTATCTATTACGCTCTCTACGACAGACTGATAAGTCATCCATTTTGTGATAAGCTTTCTAATGTTACTTATACTCCGAACATTCTTATCGCAACAGTCAGGTGTGTATCTATATTTAAAAGGACGGTTAATAAATACCTTGTTGGTTTATTTATTGCTTTATCTTGTTGCGTTGTTTTGTATTTTTTTTAAGATTAAGAGCACAGTTCAGGAAGAGAAGTTGTAATATGAAAAAAAATCAGACTTATTCGACATCCTCAACAATTGAATTTACAGCGTGTGTAGATATGATAAAAGCGTTTAGTAAATGACCGCATCTGCTTTTTTTTTATCTTCACTATGGTTTCTTATAAAATAAACTTTACAAAATAAATTATATTTATTATTGAATAGATACTGAAACTATCGTTGAGATAAGAGAGTTTCTTGAATTTTGATATTTTTTAAACGTAGCTGAAACATTTTCAAAGTTCGAAATCGATTATGAACCGATGGTTTGTACTTCCACTTAAATATATATAAAATAATAGAAGTAAAAAGACTATACATGTATTTACGTATATAAATATATTCTGTTGTCCAATCTGCCCTTTGTATATGATAATGGCCTCCTGCCATAGAGAGAACATCAGGTGTAGTTGGCATAGGGAAAGTATTCGTAGAGATCCGTGCGAGTTTACTTAAGTTACCCAGAGACTACCGCATCAAAAGTCAGACTATCTCTGAGCCCCACTCAGCTAGAATAATATATACAGGTTTATTATTTCCAACGACTTCACTTAAAGACTTGTATATATTTATTTCTATTAATAGTAATCCTGGATTTACTAACTTGCGTTCAAGTTTTTTATATTACTTTAAATGTAACTTACATTTTTATCTCCATATCTGTTTTTGTTGTTCATTATTTTATGCGGTTTCTCACCCGGAATCCACAGCAGATTCTAATATATTTATAGAGTTACTTACTATCGTTTGTGTTCTGTCTGGGGTTAAGACAAATTCCCTGAGACAGATCAGTATCAGCATTTCACAGAGATTCATGTGTTCATTTTCTCTAGTAAGAGTTCTTCCAATTCATCACTAATCCTCTTCTTCTCTCTCCTTACAAATTCCAAGAAAATTATCCATTTTTCTCTTGTTAATGAGTATCAGAGTTCATTACTTGCCAAGGAAAATGAATACAAAATACATGTTCTTTGTGTTCAGTAAAATTACAATTTCCATGGAAAAGAGCTGACATATTGCTCTGCTGCTGGTATAAAATCAACTCTGATTGGTCAAAACAAGGACTTTCTTAAATATTGCATTAGTGATTAGCTTTATGCCTATGAAGCTGAACAAGATTATCTTGTGTAAAAGTGTCAACCCTTATTTAATGTCGTGAATTATATTATTTCTGTTTTCATCTCGTATAGTGGTCAGCAGATGGAATAAATTACCAGTGTCAACTGAAATTAAGGAAGGTTTCAAAATCAGAAATTTTGTTAAAGGAGAAAAAATTGCTGAGGGATGCTCATTCTACACGTTCCAATGTTAATAGATGCGTAAAGTTGAAATAAAAATATAATCTATGTCTTATTTTCTCTTTTAATCATTCGTTAAATTCGGCTTCGCTTCAATAAATCGTTAATTAATAAAATTTTATTTAAAATTCTAATATATAGAATTAAGCAGTGAATCTATGAACATTTTGGGTTAATAATAATACTTTTCTCAATAGTATTTTTTTGAATTTCTTGTATGATAGGCTGAAATTTCTTGTATTTTAGGCTGAAATTTTTTGTATTTTAGCATGAAATAAGAGAAATGACGATGATAATTGCAAATGATATTAAACTTATTTATAAATGGAACGTTGTCTCTGTGTGTGTGTGTGTGTGTGTGTGTGTCCGTTACATATGGACTCCGAAACGGCTGAACCAATTTTCTTGATAATTTGCAAAGTTGTAATATAAGCGTCTGCGAGTGTTGTTAGCTAGGTTTTGTGTCGAGGTACCCTCGATAAATATCGAAAATCGATAATCGAAAAAATCGGGTTATAGAAGGAGTGGTCCGATTTTAATCAAATTTGATACACTCATAGACGAAGACATAAGAAACAATATTCAGAAGTTTCAAGGTTGCAGTTCTTACAACAGTGCAGAAAATCGATAATATATATATATATAAAAGGCAAGACGTTTGTGTGTGTGTCTGTTTATCTGTCTGTATGTCCTTTATATAAATCTACAATTTTTATCCGATTCTCACCAAAATTCACACAAATATTCTTTAGGCTGACTCTGAGCTCCAGGACCATGGATTAGTTTTAAAGCTTCCATTACACCCGAGCAACGTCGGGCTATACTGCTAGTATTAAACTAAATGTAACTTGAAATATTGGCAATAACTGACAAAGCTTCATATAAGAATTAAAACCTTAAAGCGTTTTTCTTAAAAGTCTGACATTAATCCTTATTGTTCTTAACATTACATCTAATAGTAAACATTGGTAACATGTACCTTTGATATAAAACGTAAAATAAATGTCTACCGGCCTAGATAGCGATTATCCTAACAAAGATAATATGACTCTCGAGAGGAGGCAATTCTGTATTCTACATTTAATGTTATTCTTTATGGTCACCCAATACAAGTCCCAAGAACCCCTCAAGGTAGGGGGTTACAGAATGAGGTTATTGTATGAGAGAAAGTTGAGGAATTAAGAAATGTAGTTTATGTAATGTTGGGGAGATAACGGTTAAATTTAAACTGTAGAAAGCTAATTTTTTAGCAATCAGAAAACATCCTTTCATGAGTCTGATTTACGAATTATTGGAAGAAGCTGTCCTAGGCGATCTTTCATTTTACTAATTGAATTCAAAGGTGACAGTTTATGTCACTAAGCGGGAAATGTCAGAACTTGTAAAAATAAAGAAAGCAGCTTGTCTGAATATGTTTCATCTTTTAGAAAGGGGTGCATTCTGGGAAAAATCATCACCATCAAGGTCATGTATACATTTTAACCTATCTCAAGCCTATGGAAAGAGTAAACGCCTATGCGAATTCCAAGAATGCGCGTGAGCGCTCACCACCCTCAGTATAGACCCAATAATTTCATTATCTTTAGTAAGCATTTTAAAACTGTATTCAACAAGAATACTATCTAACAGCTAAATAAGAACAGTCACGTTATATGTTTTAATTGTTAATTTTCCCCTCTGATCTACGCGCTCTATTCATCAGAATTAGACTAAGAAGTTCACAGCGTTCATTAAAGTGATTGTCAATGTTTTGCAACCGGTTTCTTTGATAACACTATGAAAATCAATCTACTAAAGCTTTGGATATATCAACACTGTTCTATATTTTCATGTCTAAGATTGCTAGCATCTCTATTACAATTCAGTTTGAGATCTGCTGCTTTGTTCGTTTCCCCTTGGTCAGTAACGAGGACCAATCACTATTTGTTGTCTTTCCATCCACGGTGTACTTCGTCGAGCAATAGTTTTCTGGCGTTTTCTTTCTTCCTTTGAAGTAATTTTCTTTCATTATTATCAGCGTCCTCCCTTTTGTTTTATGAATCCTGCCGATGAGTACTTATGCAATTTGTCGCAAGTCTAAAATGAAGATATCCCGATCAGTAAGTAACAAGTGGAATTACGAATTGACCTCCAAATTTATATCCACATTATAATGTCTTATAAACAGTTGGCATATAAATTTTTCTTCTATGTGCATTGTCTTCTCAGGACGTAGGCGATCATGGCTTTTCATGTCTCTCTATCCCTGGAGACTTTTAGAGTGCTTTCTTCTGTTACACCATGCAAACCCCGTTCTGTCATCCACCTGCTCAGGCCTTTCAAATATGTTATCCGCTGCCTTCCTCTGTCTCTTTTCCCTCTATCTGGACTGTCAGTATCAGGTTCTCCAAGCCCTTCTACCTCATGAAGGAACTTTAGTTGTCTCTTAATGATGCTCACTATTAATTTTCTTTTCGGTGCCATTTTTTCCAACGCTCTGTCCAAGATATCCTCATCATCTTTCTGTAGAACTACATTTCCGCTGCTTTGAGTTTTTCCTTCATCTTCGATAATATTGTCGAACATTCACTGTAGTGTTGAAGAACTCTCATTACATAGAAATCTAGCACTCTCTTCTTCTGTTTCTAGTGAATGTTTCCTGTCTCTTAGTACTTTACTCAGCTTCTGGAACGCATCCTTTGCCATGTCAATTCACATTCGGATCTCTGTGTTGCACTTTCCGTCTCCTGTTAGAAAACTTCCTAGGGATTTAAATTTTTGTACTTGCTTGATTCTAGTATCCCCCACCTGTGATCGACCTTATACGACCGTTAAAAAGCACTGAGAAAGAAATGACTAATTGACTGTAGAATAACGATTCGGTATCCCTATAAAAAGAAAAAAAAAAGAAAATGATGGGATATTAAACAGAATGCAACGGTTGTCTGTTTCTGTGTGATGTATAAGTAAGAATGTGAAATGAATAAACCCATACCATTGATTATATCTGTTAATCAAATCTTAAATGAAATTCACAAAGTAGAAAAGATGTAAAAACTTGTAAAATCTCATTGACTATATATATTTTTATAAGCTACTTCTCAAGGGTAAGCAATTCTTTCCTTTTAATTTTGAACAGTATTATTTACGCTTTTAGTAGATTTTTCTCATATTAAATAATTTAAAACATTGTGTGTCTTTCATGCCGGTACGTCGTCATGAGTAGCCAGGCTGCTGGAAATTCGGCGTCTTTAACTTTAGATAGAGCGCCAAGTAAACCAACATTTAAATGCCCATCAGTCGAGGACGTCTGACTTATTATTTCAGTTTTGATTAAAAATGACTGCAAAACTATCCTGAGTGCATGCTGGGATTTCTTCATAACCAATAACATAGTTCTCAGTCACATATGACTTAATTCTGTTTTTTTTTGTTTTGTTTTTAAGTCAGTACGCTGCGATCTCTTGTATATATACTTTCAATGTATTGATAGCATTCTTTTTTCTGGTTATTTTTTGCCTAATTACCGTTGCTTTGCCTACTTTTGTCATGCATATATTCTTTAGTTAGTATTATTTTTAACCGGTTCCTATCTTTCTTTTGTTATTGAAGCTTACTAACTTTGACAATTATTTTTATTGGGCATTTCTCCTAATTAATTTTAATCATGGCTAATTACTCTAAATGAGGACGTACCCGGGCGACCATCGAGGATTTTCGGACAATTTCATCTCTTTGATTTCATTCATCCATATTGAATCAATCCCTAATATAATTTTCAGATCTTTCCCAAAAGTGACACTCGCCTGAATAGTTCCCAAGAAGTAACCCAATTGTTATCCGACTTTGGTAAGATTCGAACATAAGACTCATGGCCGGAATGTTAACGCTCTAGCTCCTTTGTTATATATATATATTTTAAACGTAGCAATTGTTAATTTATTTCTTTTCTGCATATTGAAAACTTAAATCATATTTTTTAAATAAGCACATTGGGATTTGGCCTTGGTAAACGTTAAGATCAAAATACCTATATTCATGCATCCGAAAAAAACTAAAAGAGTAATGCATCAATTCGAATATATGTTTCTGAAGTGTATATCACTCACACAAACATAAATAAAAAATAAACATAAACATCTATCATACACAGTCTAAGCCCTTTGCAGGAAGCCACTTTGACGAAGATTTAGTAAGAACTTAGTACACATCATTCTATTTTAAATCGGATTTAATCTCATCTTACCTTTTATCTTTTGCGTCTCTTATTTTTGTTGTCGATGTTCTTTTTGCATCCAAATGTTATATTACGGTTTCTATGAAGCCGTTTCTGTCTGCCCGTGTCGGAAAGAGGTATTTATTTTAGAAACCGGAAGTTGTCTGCCAATGCCGGAAGTAGAAGTTCCGGGCAATGGCAGAAATGAGGAATAAGATGAAGCACAGGGTGTGTCGGTTGAATGCTGCCATTTCTTTCGCGAAGAGCGTTACTAAGTGGATATCAGGATTTGTCATTATTCATTTGTTATAGGAAGAGTGAACGGAGAGTAGGTTGGACAGGAGAGAATTGACAGTAAGAGTCGCGAGAGGGCATGATGAAAAATTGAGAGAATAGAAAGGGGGTGGGACCGAACGCTTAGATGGGGTGTAGGTGACAAAGCAGAGACACACCACCACCAACACCATTTATACATATAATAATAATAATAATAATAATAATAAGAAGAAGAAGAAGAAGAAGAAGAACAAGAACAAGAAGAACAAGGAGGGGAAAACGAAAGAGAAAATATCAAGAAGTAGATAAAGGTTTAAGGTCATGATTTGCTGAAATAATGAATGGGGAAGGCAAAATAAGATAAATATTAAAATGAATGGAAAAGAGAGGAGTACAAAGACAATTAGAGAAAAAATGCTAGGAGGGAACTTAGGAGTGACACATCATCACCACTACCCTTGAGAATAATAATAATAATAAAAAAACGAAGAAGAAGAAGGAAAGGCAGAAGAAGAAGAATTTGTCATAATAATAAAAAGAAGAAAAAGAAGATGACGAATTAGGTTTAGAACCATAATTTGCTGAAATAATGATGAAAGAGAGAGAGAGAGAGAGAGAGAGAGAGAGAGATCAAAAAGGTGATCATATTAAAATTGAAGAAAGTAGGTGTGTGGATGACAGCGATAGAGAAAGAGAGAGACGAATTAAAATAATTAAAATAGAGGTGTAAACTGAAAGATAGATCTGTGAGATAAAAAAAAGACTGAGGAAGTGAAGATAAATACATAATTTAATGAGAGGAGCAAAAGAAGAAAAAAGGAGAAAAAAATAACTCATGAAGACAAGAAGACAGACTGAAAGGAAATACTTAAAATACCATAAAATATTTAAAAACTTCCTTAGGAACTTATCCACTCACTTGGAAGATATAAGGGACTGGTTAAGGGGTCTTAACATAACCTGATAACTTTTCAATAGAACTTATTTAGCATTCATAAACAGCCACTTTCGCATCGGATTACACATTTGGTAGTGAGGCGTCACTGGATGAGCGTGTACAGTTTGACTTCTGCATTCCTGATAACAAATCGAATAGAAACATTGCATCATGCATTGTTTTATTTATTTATTTGCTTTTTGTCAAACAATGTTCATCCAAATGATAATGAATCCCACAAATGAATAAATCAAATTTGATTATCTGTCTTCCTGTCTTTTCTGTAAGTTAAAATTGCCGGTGTAAAAAAAAAACAAAACATTGCGACAGATTAGTTGAAATATCTAAATATGAGTCTGTAGACACTTTTGAAAAATAGAAGCGACTGAAGTACACGGGTGTAGTATTCTAATAAAAGACCTTTGAAGGAGACAAAGCAACATAGTAGTAAGCATGATTTAGTAGGAACGGAGATATACTGAAAATTGTGCAAGTTTTATCAATCGTATCAATGCACGATAAAAGTAATATATTAAATTATATGGCATTTACCCTGAAGTAGAAATATAACCTTCCAGGGTATTTTTAATTCAAATGCATTCACTAACATGCAAGAAGAGAAGATTCAGTTATTCAAGACAAAGAACAGATCTGTTAGTCAATATCATCGTTACAATAAACGACCGAGTAAAATAGAAATATACTGCCAGGTAGACAGATTATGAAGTAACTGCATTAGATGAATAAAAAAGAATAGACGAAAATAAATGGATAAATTGATTGTTTAATTACTAAGTCTCTGGTCATAATAAGGTTAGACCAGTGTATATTTGTGTTAAAAAGTGTTCAATACAATTATATAGTAGAACTTTTGAATATTTTCTATTTGTGAATGAGTTATTACGCGACCTAGGTTTGTTCGGACGATTTGCAATGACTGATTTTACCGTTTACCGTTATTTTTAAGAACGCTCACTTAACGGTATTTATTTTTTTTTTGAACGCCCACGTGGCAAGGAATTTTTGAACGCGCAATTTTTAAAATTACAAGGTGTTATGGTGTTTTCATCCATGGTTGTATGAACTTAATAAGTTCGCTTTTGTTTGGTAATAATCTCTAATTTTTCTTCTTGGCACAGTCTACATATTTTGCCACCGTTGTAATGCTTGGCTATGTTTACTATTCTCCAAGTTATGTCTGGGTCTTTTCTATATTTTGATTTTAATTTCCGCACGTGGCAGCCAATTCTATCTATCTATCTATCTATCTATCTATCTATCTATCTATCTATATATATATATATATAGATATATGTATATATGTATATATATATATATATATTATATATATATGTGTGTGTGTGCAGATATTATTTTTTCTTTATCTATCTATCTATCTATCTATCTATATATATATATATATATATGAATATATGTATATATATATATATATATTATATATGTGTGTGTGTGTGTGCAGATATTATTTTTTCTTTATCTATCTATCTATCTATCTATCTATCTATATATATATATATATATGTGTATATATGTATATATATATATATTATATATATGTGTGTGTGTGTGTGCAGATATTATTTTTTCTTTATCTATCTATCTATCTATCTATCTATCTATCTATCTATATATATATATATGTATATATGTATATATATATATATTATATATATGTGTGTGTGTGTGCAGATATTATTTTTTCTTTATCTATTTATCTATCTATCTATATATATATATATATATATATGTATATATATATATTATATATATATGTGTGTGTGTGTGCAGATATTATTTTTTCTTTATCTATCTATCTATCTATCTATCTATCTATCTATCTATCTATCTATCTGTATATATTCAAAAATTCTATCTCTTTCTACCTCCCGTGATGTAAATATCTCGCGACAGACGCTTCTCACGACGAACGCTTCTAGTTTAAAATCATTTGTTTGTGCCGGTCTGAAATATCAAATATATATATATTATAATAGAAATAAATACTGTCAAAAAATATATTTTTAAGCTTACAAATTTTTAGTAGTTTGTCTTATACATATTAAAACAGTATACGTGGATCATCATTATGCTATATATATATATATATATATATATATATATATATATATATATATATAATGTATGTATGTATGTATGTATGTATGTATGTATGGATATGATCAAACAGTGTAGGCATGTGCCCGTGTGTGCATTTCATTGCGTGAAAGAGTTAGGAACCAACGACGTGGAGTCATGCGAAAATTGAACACTAAAGAAGTAGTAACAATTTGAGTTAGGATATGTACAATTTTCGGGGGCTCCAAGAAGTTGGCCAGAAAAATTCAACTCACTTACCTTTGTACAAAAATCTGTGATTGGTCATAAATTTACCAATCAGCTGTTTTATACTGAACCATTACAGAAAGTGTTCCAGAATATTCTCTACTTCTACTGCGATTTTAAAATTGTCTTATGAAAAATCTACAGTGATTATTTAACCAATCTAAATTAAGAAAGTCGCACATTTTATGTGCGTGGGTGTTACACAGTCAATTCTATATGTGTACATGCAAAAATGAGTGTGTAAGCTCCACCGATATGTGGTTCTAGTGTTAAGTAAACTGTGTTCGATGTAATTAAACAGACGTATTAAGTACATATTTATAAATTTACATATACATCATGTATATATTTATTATAAATTCATGTATATATTCATTATAAATTATATTTTAATCATGTACATAATGTTTTCTATATATGACCTCTACAATGATATAGTTGTTTCGACATTGGGTCTCCAACGTTTCTTCAGGAGACGTTGGAGACCCAATGTCGAAACAACCATATGATTGTAGAGGACACATATAAAAAAACATTATGTACATGTTCTAAAATATAATTTATAATAAATATTCACAGCTCTATATATTAAGCACTGTTTTAAATTAATGTTTTGGATGTTGAAAAAATTCTTTCTTCGTTCTGTACTCACTCGGATATATATATATATATATATATATATATATATATATATATATATTAAAAAGAAAAATAGAGTTGTTCCAACGAGAGAAAGTGGTATAGAATAAAAAGTGTGAGAGGCCGTGAAAGTTTTGTTTCAAGTGTATATTTATTGTTGTTGTTATTATAGATGTTATGATACATTAAGTGTCCATACTTGGACACTTAATGTATCATAACATCTATAATAACAACTGTATTTATTTAAGCCGCGACCAGTACCGAGTTTTAATTTCTGTGACGATGAATATGGCTTTTAAAATAAATATGTTGTTGGTTCATTAAGATTGAAACAATGTCCCAACTTTTCTGCAGATTATCAAAAATGTTGCACAAATCATCAGTGGCCCATTGACCACCGCTTGGCGCGACCACTTGTATAATTACTGTAAAATCATAGTTTTGAACATTGTAAAGCACATGGGGCCTCAAAGAAAGAAGACAATTTCAGGCCGGGACGAAGAAGGCCTCTGGCACCACCAGAATGTTAGAGTTCATCGCCAACTTTGCCGAAGTTGTTAAAGAGAACTTCAGTAGAAGTAAATCAACAAGAAATTGTGCACTAGCAGCTGAATAATCGGGAATATTGTCAATATTTACTCAAGGGGTAACACTTTTTTATTATACCACTGATCTCTTGATTTATTCCGCTCTCATCGTCATAGTACAATGCTTACCACTATCTTGTGTGGACTTGAGGGGTAAATAACAGACCCTACAACATTAAGGAAGCTCTCAAGCTAGCCATCAAGGAATCCATGACTAATATGTTCAGGAACGCCTTTGCCAAGACTAGCTTAATATTCCTGTCCCAACTAGCGAACGTGGAGGCCAAATTGAGTAATTATTTTACGGTATATATCTGCCTAGCATATTTTTAAGACTCTCGATGTTATGACAGGATTAGTTATCGGAGGCCACAATCTGAACAACATAAGATACGCAGACGACTCAGTGCTGATTGCAGACACGGAAAGGAAACTGCAGGTTCTCCTGCAGAAAGAAACTGAGGAGAGTGAAAAGAAGGGACTACAAATAAACTGCAAGAAAACCGAATGCATGGTCATCAGCAAAAAGAGCAGCCCAAAGTGCCAAATAGATTTGGGGGATGTTAAATCAAGTAAATACGAAAACTTAAATATCTGGGAAGTGTTCTAACTGAAGACGGAAAGTGCGACACAGAAATCCAAAGGCGAATTGGCATGGCAAAGAAATAAGCCGAGTAAAGTATTAAGACACAGGAAAATTTCAATAGAAGAAACAAAGAAGAGTACTGGATTGCTATGTGATGTCAGTTCTTTAATATGGCAGTGAATGTTGAAAAATATCTTCAAAGATGAGGGAAAAACTTGCAGCTACTGAAATGTGGTCCTACAGAAGGATGCTGTGGTTATCTTGGACCGAGCGTGTGAGCAATGAGGAGGTGTTGGAAAGAATAGAAACGAAAAGAAAATTAATATCAAGCATCAAAAAGAGACAACTGAAGTTCCTGGGACATGCAATAAGGAAGGAAGGCTTGGAGAATCTGTTACTAACAGGCCAGATAGAGAGAAAAAGAGACAGAGAAAAGCAGCGTATAACATATTTGAAGGGCCTGAGCAGGTGTTTGACAGAACGGGGACTGCGAGACGTTACAGGAGAAAGCATGCTAAGAGCTACCAGAGATAGGGAGACGTGGAAGGCCATGCTCGCTTACGTTCTGAAAGGACAAGGCACATACAAGTAGAATAATAATAATAATAATAATAATAATAAGAAGAAGAAGAATAACGGTGTTTAAGGTTTCATTGAAATATACTGATGTTATATAACAAATAGGTCGTTTTTATCATCCATTATTTTTCAGGATTTGTCTACGTTCCTCACTTTCTCTGTCTGTCTCTGTCTGTCTCTGTCTCTGTCTATATATATATAAATAAAGAGAGAGAGAGGGAGAGAGAGAAGGATAGAAAGTTAACAAAAAGACAGAAGTCAAATAAAGATGAAGATGGGCTCGCCACTGATAGCTTAAAAGCATCCACAAAAACCTTAGCGTCAAAATCAGAAGAATTGACACTTTTAAAAGCATTATTGAAACCTATAACAATACTCATAAAAATTATATATAGAGGCTTACTACCACTTTATCTCTAACCATCGCCTCAGGAAATGATTGATTCTGACTCAGCAACCATAAAATATATTAACAGTAAAGTAAAAACAATAGCCAAGAAAGAATAACATTAGAGAAAATTAATTAAACTAAAGAATAAAGAAGAAAAAATATTTTAATTTAAGAGCAAAAAGAATAGCGTTAAAAGCAAAATAAATTCTCAAATATAAAAAGAAAAACATTTTTTCGGATAGAATAAAAAATAAAGACCAAGTAACAAAAGCCAACAAGACTGATAAAAAGAGACAAGTCAGAAAAAATGAAAAGAAGGAAACTTTTAAGAAGATATCGGGTTGAATAGGACAAAATTAATAGGAGTTTGTTGGACAGATCGAAAATGAAGGCCTGATAAGAAGAAATCTCACCGGAATTACTCTGACGTCACATTGCATGATATGCGTCGTAAAGGAAGTAGACGTCTTTGAATACTGCAAATGAGCCTTTATCATAGGGTTTTGTAAAATGATAATTTACTTTTTTTAATTCTTCTACTTTTTGGTTTTAATTATCTCATTATAAATATCTCTCTCCTCAGTTAAATTCTCTCGTATTTTTTCGTCTCACCTATTGTTCATATGAAATATTTAGAAATAAGTAAGATTGACGCAATTTCCTGTCAAAACGAAAATTTCATCCATATTTGGAGTTAGGCTTTAGGTGTTTAAGTTAAATAATTCACTTTTTTCCTTGAATTTCATGATTTTATTGTGACTTTCTCTTCTTTAATATAAATCTTTTAAAATTGTTTATTTTATAATTTTATTTTTGATTCTAAACATTTTATAATTACCAAATTTTTGCTTATCTACCAAATCTATTCTTTAGCAAACTGATGCACTCTTCTAACAGATCGTTAAATCCTCTTTTGCTTTAAAAACTGCCTCAGTTTTACTTGACATAGATTCAACAAAATTTTGGAAGCACGCTTTCGAAATTTCATCCCATACTTTTATTATTCTTTCCTGCAATTATCCTAGATTGATTGAATGCATATCTAGGATTCATTATCCACCTTTCTCCAAAATGAGCTCTTGAGATTTAGATCCGTTTAGTCAATGTGAAGGTGAATTTCACAGCGAAAATACCTTAAGCAATTCGTCCAGTGTTTTAGATATGTAATACAGGATGTGCGTTGTGGTGCAGTAGATATCCGCTTTGAACGAGAAATCGGGGAACCGAGTTCGAATTCCAGTTGAATCCATTGTATTCACTTACGCGCAAATACCATTGAGAAAGGTATTAATCCGTCTCTTCCTTCCAGTTATGGGTTAAAGAACAGAACAGATTGGGTTCTATAGCCTTGCTTGGCAACCAGTCTACCGCAGAAAGCAATGGCAACCTACTGCGGGATAATCTTCTGCCCAGTCAGTCATGTCTCTTTCGAGACATGATTGCCCAAGTGTGTTTCGCGTATGGCACTTAACTGACTGAATACAGAATATTATTCAGGTGGATGCAGTAAACTGAGAATGGCAGAATCGTAATCATACACTGAGGCACGTGGTCAGACTTAATACTTATGTAGAGTGCAGCCTCTAAAAACCTTTTTTTAAAATTTTTACTAAAGGAGTCATATATGTGTAAAGAAAAATAATAACAGCCATCACAATTCTCAACCTTTGATGCAAGAGAGGATGGATCTATATTTTCATGGTCTTAAGGAGACTCTTTATTGCTCGTATCGGAATGTCGCATCAGAAATCGACTTTAATCCAGGTAATATTTTACATATCAATTTTTCAAAAGCATTTCACCCGATTCAAGAAGATAATGTCACTAGAACGCACAGAGATATCAGCCAGTTAAGTGTCATACGTGATACACGCTTTGGGCGATCATGTCTCGAAAAAGACATGACTGACTGGGCAGAAGATTATCTCTCAGTAGGTTGTCATTGCTTTCTGCGGTAGACTGGTTGCTGACCAAGGCTATAAAATCCAATCTGTCCTGTTATTTAACCCATAACTGGAAGGAAGAGACGGATTAGTACATTTCGAATTCCATTTAAATCCATTGCATTCATTTACGCTCAATTACCTTTGGGAAAGGTATCAATCCGTCTCTTCCCTCCAATTATGTGTCAAATAACAAAATAGGTTGGGTTCTGTATCTATCGTTGCAACCAGTCTACCGCAGAAAGTAATAACAACCTACTGCGAGAAAATCTTCTGCCCAGTCAATCATGTCTCTTTCGAGATATGATCGCCTAAGCGCGTATCACGTATGGCACTTAACTAACTGATAGACGGACTAACATGAGTCACATAATTTTAAATATACATTACGAGACTATAGTTATTAGGCCACCACAGTTTAAATAAACGATGTATTTTATGTTATTTTTAGTATTTATTACCAAGTAGATAATTCTAAATGAAAATAGGATGTTTTTTCTTGTTAATACCGCAAAGTGACATGTACATCAAATGAACTATTATGCTGTTCAGTTTTTGTGCTCTCTTCCCCATGCTAGTCTCTTTTTATTGGCTGTCCAAAGCAAAAGCTTCTTGGCTGATTTGTAAAATTTTGCTAAGTAATAAGAACCATTCTATTTTCTTTTGAATTATCCACTTGACAATAAATACTAAATATAATATGAAATACATCATTTTTTTTAAAAACTGGGGTGGTCTTATAATTATGGCCTGTAGTGTAGGTAGATGATATTTCTTCTTAACACTCAAAGTTTATGCCAATTGGAAGTCACTGAGTAATTCCTGCAATCTTGATACTGTTTTAAATAGCATAAATTGCATATATGCATCAATTTATTGAAACGTTTTTTCTAACTAATTATTCAGAAAAGCAATTAATGAATCAATAAATCTATTTTGTATTTAACTTATAATTATATTTGTCGTTATTTATTTTTTGGCTGTAACAAATATTAACATATATAGGATACAATTTTCATAATTTTCATATTAATATACTTGGTTCAGATATATTGTCTTTATTCCTCCAATTGTCAAAGTTAGTGTTGAGATATTTTCTTTGAAAGCTTTGAAAACATATACATAGAAAATCTTTCGTTTGTTTTTTCCCTTTTTTCTTTTTTAGAAACCACAATATTTGTGAAGGAACCTTACTTTCTGGCTCTTACACGCACGTAGACTGTCGTGTAAACAAAATTACCTTCTTATTTTTCAGCAAACAGTTCATTAAATCATTTGTTCTCTTAGAAATACACTGTTCACAATAAGAACATACAGAATATGTTTAATGTTTTATGCAGCAGGTTTTATTTTTTTTATGAGTGTGCTCGGGGCGTTAGAGATTTTACCACATCTTAAAACGGCTTGGGGTTAAAAGTGTTGTGAATGGCTCGAAGACCACCACTGTGTATTGTTATGAATTACATGCAATCGAAATAATGTCAGTCTTGATATTCATACGGATGAATTGTTGGCGCTTGTAATTTATTTATTTATACATACGTTGTTGTGAGTGAAACTCCAAATTTTGAAAAGAACGTTATGCAATTGACTCAACACAATTCATTTAATGTTTCCAGGTCATTTTTTTTAATGTTATGTTGGTATTTAGTGGCTGACTGTTGAGCATAGAACTCTCTAGGGAACATGCTCTTAAGTTTATTGGTTAGATGACCACGGAAAGTACATACACACACACATTGAGATAGATAGATAGATAGATAGATAGATAGATAGAGAGAGAGAGAGAGAGAGAGAGAGAGAGATAGAAAAGTGCTGTTGACGATCTAGAATAGGACATCATTGTGATATTTATATTAAGGAAATAAATCAGTCCATCAATTGTTATGTAGATAAAGAAAAGCAGGTTCAGTAAATGTTGTAGAGAAATATGGAATGGTCTGTGGATGGAAGTAACTATATAAATGAAGATTAATAGCAGTCAGAGATACGGAGTGTTGTTCTTGGGTGTGGTCGGCTACGTGGGTCAGTTGTTCACTTTGTCTGACTATCTGTCGTTGGGCGAAGAGGAACTCAGACGAGCTCTGTCAAAGAGAAAAGCAGACAAAAATTTCTGTCCGAGCTTACGGGTTCGGTTTTAACCCACTTTAATTGGCCGTGTCCGGATTTAGCTAGGGATTCTATACAAGTGGAGGAGTCGTAAATAATTCGGAGTGTCATTGACATTCTGAGGTGATCGACTGCGTGCGTACGTCTTTAATTTTTCGAACTCTCTGCCTTCGAGTGAAAAGGAACCCAGACGCCACTCTGCCAAAGAGTAGATTCCCGTCTCGTGCAAAGCAGACATTATTTTTTGTCTGAGTTTGCAGGCTCACATTTACCCTTCTTATTTGGCCTTTTGCCGCATCTAGATAGGGCTTCTGTCCACATGGGGAGGTCGTAAATAATTTGGAGTGTCATTGACAATTATTATAGGATTGTGCTCTCTGCGAGTCTAACAACTTAATCTCTCCTTTTTAATAATCATGGTTGTTCTGTTATCTGTGTTTGTCTTGTTTGTGCTTAATGTCCATTAGCACAGATATTGTGCTGTAGATTCTTCAGCACAGATCATGTGGTATCGTACAGCCACCTCAGCGATACAACAGTAAAGAATAACAATGCATATATGAAAGCATCACGATACAGAGCAGCGCAGATTCCCAGTTACTAGAAAGCGTTTATTGGCATTCGAACCTGCAAGAGTGGCGTTTTAGTATCATAAATCTTACGTGCCTGCTATGCTTCATAAACATATTAAACTGAACGAAAAAATATTGTATTAAAAATATAATTCAACAATTATCATTATATAGGGTAGCCAATGAATATAAAAAAGGTTTAAAATATTTATAACTTGTTTGTTTTCAATTATAATATTTTTGCTGGTTATCTAGAGTGACTTGGAGTTTAAAAAGGGTAGGCATGATTTCACGCAAAGAGTAAGACTCATTGAATTTTTCTATTCCAGTGAAAAATAAATTATTCAAACTCAGTGAAAATACTGAAAACATTTTAATGTCAAAGTGTCTCATAGCGATAACCTGATTCGGAACCTCATCCCACGATTTAAAAGAATTGGGTCCGTCGGCAATCTTTCGGTAAGTGGTCCTATGCGTACTGTGTGCACTGACGCAGCTGTGGAAGTTGTACGGCAGTTTGTCTTTGAGGCTCCATCAGTTTCTACCCATTGTCGCTCTGCTGAACTGGCTATCGCCAGATCATCGCTTCTGAATATTCTGAAACTGGATTTAAAATGTTTCTATTCTAGATTCAAATGGTCAAAATTTTATAACCCCAAGATATTCAGCAGCGTTTTATTTCATTGATCTTTCAGTGGCCGCCTTGTTGAATGGAGTATTTTATACAATCATTTCCCACTAAGCACTCCCACTGGTGTATAAGGGTTTACAATTAGAGAAGAGGAGAGACAAAAAAGAACTGCAGAGGGGATGTTGAAGAAAGAGTATGAGAGCTAGGTGGATTCAAGGAGAATGAAAATGACAATTGACGTTGCATTTAAACCTTTGGAGATTGTAGCTATCAGAGAAGCAATTATACAGAAAGGAGTTCCTCAGGCGGAAAGTGCGAGTAAACAATCTGATAGAGAAGTTGCCGTCACATTTGCCTAATTTGACGGTAAAATGGCATAACTTCAAGCAGAAAAAGTGCAAACGAGAAACGTGGTTTCTACGGTGGATGGCTATCGACGATGATTTTGTATAGACAGACATTGTATTATCATGCACTTAGAATTCTTTAAGAAGAATGATAAGCTATTTGCAAACGATCATAACGATTATAAGATAACATAAGATGGGCATAATCCTCTTACTGTGGTAAGTCTTGCAGTCGACTCATTTGGTTGGAAACGACAAAAATTCAAGCAAATATATTGCTTGGTGAAATGTCAAAAGAAAAGGTTTCTTTTTATTTTGATATATATATATATATATATATATATATATATATATATATATAGAATAACTAAACTAAAGAGCCACGTACTTTGACTGATGTTCAAGTGCTTAGCTCTTTCTTTTTTATTACCATTTTATCCTTCCGCGTATATACTAGGAGGGTTTTTTGAAACGAGTATAACGATAAGTTTATTTATATATATATATATATATATATATATATATATATATATATATATACGTGTGTGTGTGTGTGTGTGTGTGTGTGTGTGTGTGTGTGTGTGTGTGTGTGCATGTATCTATTTGGGGGTGTGCGTGTGCGTCTGTATGTATATTTTGAATCGGAACAAGATTGCACAAATTTCATTATTCAACCCCGTAAGTAACATTTTGTTGCAGCATTTTCTGTGATTTTGAGGCAGCTGCATGCAATCGTCCCAGAAGTTTGCATGTTTTTTTAATCGTTTAATCGGTAACGCCACTGACGCGCAAGGGGCTACATAAAAGAAAAAGATGAGATAGGAGGAGCGTAACGAGAAGGACGAACCAGTTACAGTGTGTGTCAGAGAAGGGAGTATGAGAATACAGGTGTGATGACAGTTGCAAATTTAGAGAGAAAGGAAAAGGTATACAGGGTGATGTAGAAAGAATTAAGTCAAGTGGTTAAAAGATGGGTATTGACACTGCATTTAAATTTCTGGAGGTTTCTTGATGAAAAGTGGTTTTGATGAAAAAGGAGTTAGGTTTTCTTTCTGACTTTAACCAACCAAACAAATATCCCTGACTCCAGATTTGGTTTCTGAATCTCAATGTCTCCTAATGTACATGAAAAATATTCACATTTACCTCTCATTACCCAGTTCTACAATCATTTTTATTTTCATTACCCTATGTCTTCTTTCTTTCTTTCTTTCTTTCTTTCTTTCTTTCTTTCTTTTCGCTATTGTTTCATTTGTCATGTTATTTTTTTGACTGACTCATATATTATTTTATCCTATTTCTTTTTCTTTCTCATTTCTTGACGTTATTTTTTATTTTCATCGTACTTTTTTGACTTTCTCTTTTACTTGGTCTGTTTTTTCTTTCATTATTTTTGTCATTGTTTTTCTGTCACTCTTTTTTTAAGAAAGAAAAAGAGGGAATGAGAAAAGGAAGGATTGGAAGAAAGAGAAATAAAAACACTATAAAATAAAAAAGAAAGTTAAAAGAAAGAATGACAGAAAAAACAATGACGGAAAGAAAGAAAGAAAGAAAGAAAGAAAGAAAGAATATGAAATAAAATAAAAGAGATACAAACATTTTCTTTCTTTTTTATTTTTCTTTTTTATTTTATCACTGATTTCCTCTTTTATTTTTATCCTATTTTTTAATTTCATTGATTGTTTGTTTGTTTCTTTCATTGTTTTATTTTATCATCCTTTCTTTAACTTTCTGTTTTATCGCATATTATTTTTCTTTCTTTCATTCTTTCTTTTTTCCGTTGTTGTTATTTTTCCCTCTGTTTAACATACTCTTTCATTTTATAGTATTTTTTCATTCTTTTTTCATCCTTAATGTTGTTTTGGTCAGTTTTCATTGTTCTATATCTTTTAATTTATTTTAAATTCTTTCTTTTTTTTTCTTTCTTTCTTTCTTTCTTTCGTCATTCTTTTTTGCTGTCATTTTTTCTTTTAACTTTCTTTTTTGTTTTATAGTTTTTTTTTTCTTATTTCCAATATTTCCTTTTTTTATTCTTTCTTTGTTCTACCTTTTTTCTGACATTGTTTTATTTTTATCATTCTTTATAAATTTCTTTTTATATTTTCTTTCCAATTATATTTCTGTCTTTCGTCATTGTTTTATTTTTCTCATTGTTTCTTTCTTTCATTCTTTCTTTCTTTCTTTTGTTTTAGTCTTCTTTTCTTTTGAATTTTGAATTTCATTCAATTTATCCTATGTCTTTCTTAAATACGAAGTCGACATTAATCTGCTCTGTTAAAGAGACAAAGTCTTTGTATTATCAACTCTCTATCTATACCACAATATCTGTACGATAAAAATCTACTTGGCAAAATAAATTTTATCAGAAAGACCACAAAAAACAATATTAGCATTAAATATTATCACAAATTAAAATATATCTTACTCTCTCTCTCTCTTTATATATATATATATATATATATATATATATATATATATATATGTATGTATGTATACATATATATGTATGTATTTTCTTCATTTATAAACGAGATATTACGAGACCTAGGTTTCTACCATGTGATGCTTTCAGGCAATTTGCAGCAACTGATTTTAACGATTTTTTTAGAAAACACTCAACCAACGGGGATTTTATGAACGCGAAATTTTCAAAAATTAGAAGTTATAACGTTTTTATCCATGGTCGTTGAGCCCTAAAAATTATTTTATTTTATGATTTCACTTAGTCATAATTTCCATTCTTTCATTCAGTAATTCATGTTTGTTTGCTACCGAGCACAGTCTATAAATTTTGTTACCGTTCTTTAAAAAAAAATAATTGTAAAATCAGTTGTTGCAAATCGCTTGAAGAACCCACATGGTAGAAACCGAGGTCACGTAATAACTCGATTACAATTGAAGAAAATATTCAAAAGTTCTACAATATAACTGTATTAAACACTGTGGACTGGTCTAATTGAATAATGACCAAAAACTAAGTAATTAAATAATCACTATATATATATATATATATATATATATATATATATATATATATATATATATATCCAAAAAAAGCGGCTTGAAGGTAAAATCTCAAAGGAGATGCTATCAATATTAATTATTATAAATTACATATTAAAACTGATTCCGTAAAAGCGCTTTTTAATGTTTGTACCTCAAATTCCCTTTGCTTCTATAGCTATCTTTCCCTTTTATCTGCCGATCTAGCACATTTTTTCTTTACACTTTTTCCTTTTCTTCTTTTGCTTTTTTCCTTTATTCATATCCTTCTTTTTCCTTCTTTCTCTTCCTTTTCTTTCCGATAGCCTTCCTCTCGTTTTCATTACACATACACGTTCTCAAACAAATAATTGTATTTTACCATAATGGTTACGATCGCGATGTGGGTGTTAGTTTCACACGTTGAAATGCCTAAACGATCCTAAAAAATGATATATATATATATATATATATATATATATATATATATATATATATATATAAGATTTATTTGTTTGAACATTATTTTTAATGGATACTAGTATTTGAGTAGATATTGTTTTTAATCAAACATTTCGAAACTGCGACCCCTATCAACATATTATATTTCACAATTTTCGATTTTACGTAAAAAAAAATCTCTGCTCGCAAATGTATCGTAATATCAATAAATGTAATCAATATACTGTTTGATTAAAAACACAATATAATATAACACAATATGAAAAATAATGTTTGAACAAATAAATAAAATATGTCGGTTATTAAAACCATTTCTTTAATCTTCTGTATCTTTGGTATCTTTGATTGTTTCCATATGTTCACATTACGATAAATTTCAGAGCAGAGATGATTATTTACGTAGAATCAAAAATTGTGTTATATTAGGCTTGATTTGACTTCGATTAGACTGTGGAATCATTCTTTGTGGAGTGGTCTAAGAATCAGCAGACCAATTCGTGGCTTCCCCTATGTTGATAGAGGTTGCAGGTTCGAATCTCGCCGAAGGAAATACATTTTCGTAATAAATATTATCATAAATAATCAGGCCAGGTGACATAAAAATATACTCTTTGATTAAATAATATATAGTATTTATTTAAATACGAGTATCGATTAAAGTTAATGTTGAAACAAACATTTATATATATATATATATATATATATATATATATATATATATATATATACACGAGGGTCATTCAATAAATAAGGTGAAGTTTTCTGTATAAGGACTTCATTACAGACAGATGTTACTTTTTTTTAAACATCGTCTCCCAGAAGTTTCACACAATTTTTCCATCTGTGCACAAGCTTCCGTATTTGCTCAGCGTAAAAACATTGATGTCTCAGCCAATCGTTCACAGCACTTTAGACTTTGTCTTCACTTTCAAACTTTGTCCCTCTCGTGAACTTTTTCAACGAACCAAACAGGTCAAATCCTGAAGGGGCAAGGTCTGGGCTGTAAGAGGAATGAGGGAGCAGATCCCAGCCCAGCTAGTTGATGGTCTGCACTGTTTGGGCTGTTGTGTGAGGCCTTGCGTTGTCTTGATGAGTAGGCAAGGTCATCATTGACAATTTTCTGTGCTGTCCCAACAGATTGGCTCCAAGTCCTTGCAATGTCATCCACTGTCACCCTTCTGCCAGACTGAATAAACTCATTGACTGATTCGATCACCTCAGCAGACCTCACTTCTGTAGGCTTCCCAGGCCTGTCTTCATCCTCAATGCTACTCGGCCTTCTTTAATCAATTTAGCCCACTTGTATATACATTTTGGCTGAAACATGTGACACCATACAGAGTTGACATTCTTCTATGAATTTCAACTGCTTTGCACTTTTCAGCAATGAAAATCTTCATAACTGACCTCTGTTCAATCCTGGAGCATGCTTCTTGGTCCGTCATCTTTGTTATCCCCAAGACTGTCAAATTTTTTTTTAATCTGCCATAAAAATTAAATCCCTTTGAAAAAGAAGTAATGGAAAAAAAAAAAGACTTAAAAAAAACTAAGCTTCTATCTGTATTAAATGTCTTTATAGCGAAAACTTCACCTTATTTATTGAATGACCCTCGTATATATATATATATATATATATATATATATATATATATATATATATATATGATTTGTTTAAATATTAAACTTAATGGATACTCATATTTAAGTATATGTTCTGTATTTATTAAACAGTATATTTATTTATTTACATGGCCCTGTCTGAATATTCGAGAAATTTTGTTAGAAAAATTTACGCTCTGCATCTTCAACATTTACTTTCACACAGTTTAACTAATGGCGTACTTTCTTAGCTGTCTACACACCATGTTAATTGCACTCGGCCGCATGCATGCGCGCTTCACGGCTGGCAGTGGCCGCCTAGTGGGCTGAACGCGCCACACTGATGCCATTTAGCAGCTGCCAGCAAGAACGTGAGAGACTTAACGTTTAAACCTTTCATCTTTTCCTTTGAAGAACATTAATTGGTGTTCAATACGTCCATTCAAACGTTCCTCTCTGCATAGTCAAAGATAACTTTCAGGAGTTGGATTTCTCTATACTTTATTCACAAAATATATGCACACACACAGATATATATATATATATATATATATATATATATATATATATCTGTGTGTGTGTGTGTTTGAGGTGTGCGTTTTACTTATTGTCGAAAATTAGTGTTTTGTTGTGGTTACTGATTATGCACATTCATTTACTCATTCACGCGCATGCGCGGGCACACACACCCACACACGCACGCAGACACACGCATATATATATATATATATATATATATATATATATATATCGATAGATATTTATGTGTATAGAATTAACAAAATGTGGCACATGGCCGAAAAAAAGAGATGGGTAAAGGGTGGTGTTCCCTAGCTATCCTATACTGAGGTAAACACTTTCACGACGCTATCACTCATTAACAATTCGCGCATTCAACACACCCTTCTATCACGTCCCAATCCTTCACGCACGACAATATCACATATGTACAAAAGGCACCTAAAAAAGGGAAACAAACACATGAGGTAAAAATGCTAATATATAGAATAACTACAAAAATATATCTAAAAGCACGAATTTACACGAGATACTAGATTAGCAACTAGGTCCCACCCTTTTACAGTTAAGCAAATAAGATGTAACCGTAAATTCTACACCAACAGCTTCTTTTCTCGCGCTTCCCGCCTGTGGAACTCCCTTCCACAACTCTGCTTTCCCGACAGTTACAATCTCCATGTGTTTAAATGTATGGTCAATAGACACCTTCTATAACACTAACTCCCAATTATTCTCAGAACACTCTCATCTACCCAACCCTCATTCTCGGTATTCTTACCCGCCTATCACCCACCCTCTGACATTTCCTATATTTAATCATCCTTTCTCCACTCTACGTAGCCCCCTGCGCAGTAGTGGCAGTGACATGCCTTGCTCGGGGTGAAACGCTTATAAAAAAAAAAAAAAGATTTAATGATAATGAAATGAAAAAGTAGAGAGGAATGAAATACTCCAAATAAACTAATATATATATATATATATATATATATATATATATATATATATATATTCAAACTAAAATAAACAAATGTTAATTAAACCAGTCCACCCCATCAATTCAGAGTGGCCGTTGTGTTCCGCCATACGGCAAAATCAAGTAGCACACTCGCTAAGGGAGCCGGAAAGGGTAAAATACAAAATTGAATGGGAAATTCAGATACTAAACCAGTCAAGAGGAAAACATAGACTAAAAGCAAACTGGGTTGGTTGGGAAACTTTATTTGAATCATAACAAAAGAGAAAGCATGGAACAGGCTAAAAACCCATTCATTCACAGTAACTAGTTACACTAAAAACGTCTAACTTAATCCGGGATAGGTTCACAGGAAACCGCCTCGTTGTACTATAAGAGACTTAAAAAATAAAATCAAGGCTGGCCCAGTTCACACAAATCAGGCTTGCTATTTTACCCACCTTTTGCTGAAATCCGTCGATATCAAGCGATTTCTATCAGATTTAATCTTCATCTTGAGCTGGTGCTCAAAGAATCTAATCAGATGCTGATAAATATAACGCTCATACTCTCTCCTGTCGCTTCGCCCAAATCGCTATTCGTTTCACCCCTGAATACGGGAGCTACACATTATCACACACGTACTCGAGATCGATGGGCACAAGAAGATCGGGCGTGATATATATATATATATATATATATATATATATAATCTTGAAATTTTTTTTTGATATTCTATAAATCCATCGGTAATAAATATTTCTCAGCTAAGTAGCGGCTCCTCAGACACAAATCAGAAAATCGTCACATACAGCCACTCACGTGTCCATATCGAGAATAGATATTTGTACCATATATATATATATATATATATATATATATATATATACATATTGTTTAAAAACTTAGTTTTTGGTCCTAATGGGGTTAGATCAGTATTTGGTCCTAATAGGGTTAGACCAGTATACATTTGTATTAAAAAGTGTTCTATACAATTATATTGTAGAACTTTTGAATATTTTTCATTTTTAAACGAGTTTTTTAAAATCCACACATAACGTGGAGCATTGTAAAAACAGCTAAGCCTTACAATGGTGGACAAATATGTAGACTGCCAAGAAGAAAAATTAGAAATTATGACATACCCAAATAAAGACGAACTGTTAAATGAAAGAACAGAAATTATGACAAAATGCATTCACACTAAGAAATACCTCTTAGGTTCATACAAACCTTTAAATATGTTATCCGCTGCTTTCTGCTGTCTCTTTTCCCCTCTATCTGACCTGTTAGTACCAGATTTTCCAAACTTCCTTCCTTATTGCATGTCCCAGGAACTTTAGTTGCTTTTTTCTGATGCTCAATATTAATTTCCTTGTTATTTCCATCCTTTCGAAAACCTCGTCGCTGCTCACATGCTTAATTCATAATATTCGCGGCATCCTTCTGTAGAACATTACAGTTGTTTCAAGTTCTCTTTCATCTTTGATGATATTGCCCAAAATTCACTGTCATATTGAAGGACGGACATCACGTAGCAACCCAGTACTCTCTTCTTTGTTTCCAGCGCAATTTTCCTGTTTCTTAATATTTTACTCAGTTTCCGGAAAGCGTCCCTTGCTATGCCAATTCGCCTTCGAATATCTCTGTCACATTTTCCGTTTTCTGTTACAATACTTCCCAGATATTTAAACTTATGTACCTGCTTGATTTTAGTATCCCCCCACCTGTATTTGGCATTTTGGGCTACCCTTTTCGCTGATGACCATGCATTCGGTTTTCTTGTAGTTTATTTGTTGTCATTTCTTGTCACACTCTTCAGCTACCTTCTCTAGGAGGTCTTGTTGTTTCCTTTGAGTGACTGCTATCAGTACTGCATCATATGTTGTTCATATTGTGGTCTTCGATAACGAATCCTGGCACAACGTCTAGGGTCCTCAGAATAGTCTCGCTGTACAAGCTGAATAGAGCCGTGAAAAGACACATCCCTTTCTATCTTTGTATATCTGCTACAAGCACTGCTAATTTGAAAATATAGAAAGTTCCGTTTGCAGCGTTGTCAAATTCAAGACAACCCTCAGACAGTCAGTTAAGTGCCATACGTGATACACGTTTGGGCGATAATGTCTTGTAAGAGACATGACTGACTGGGCATAAGATTATCCCACTGTAAATTGCCATTGCCTTCTGCGGTAGCCTGGTTGTCAGCCAAGTCTATAGAACCCAATCTACCCTGTTATTTAACTCATAACTGAAGGAAAGAGACGGATTAATAAGGGTATTTGTGCGTAAGTAAATACAACTGGAATTCGAACTCGGTACAGCGATTCGTTGTTCCGAGTCGATATCCACTGCACCGCAACGCACATCATCCCTCAGCGATACAATAAAAATGAGTCGTTGAAAGCTGCCACTGATAAAGTCTGGGCCAACATATAAGAGAAACCTCTGTCTCATCATTTTCCTTTATATTGTAATATATTTTAAAATAATTCATGCTTTCTCCCTCTCTCTCTCTCTTTTTAATGAAAGGTGTTTGAAAGAGAAGTTGCTGCCCAAATATGCATTAATTTTATTTCAATTTATTTGTTTTGAACATTATTTACATTATGGATACTCGAATGTGTGTAGAATCTGTTTCTTCTATAATTAAACAGAACACTTTAATTCTCCAGCGGTGTAAATGCCCAAGAATTATTGTTTAGAAAATACGTATCTTGAATATTTAAAACATATAAATTTAAATAAAAATGTCGGTTAATAGTTCGTGAATTTTCGTATAATTTTGTAATATTGTCTGCGGTTGCTCTTGTTAGTTAGGATAAAATCCCGAGCAAAGATAGAGGTTTCTATAAAAATCAAGAGAATAATTCATACATTGGTTACCATGTTATCTTCCGGGGTTGAGTGGTAAAACACACCAGATCTAATGGTGGCTTCTGTACGGTATATAGGGGTATACAAAAAAGACGCTGTGAAGATTCGTAATCGCTATTATTCTGAGGGGATAAGACATAAAAGGAAAATAATATTATAAAAGGAGATAATATTATACACACACACACATGTACACGAACGTGCGCGTGTGTGTCTGTGTGAGTGTGCGGAGGAAAGCTTTTCGGACGTTAAATTTTATAAGAGATCAATTCATTCAGGGGCATTTTAATCGACAATTACCTTTGGCATGCTCTTGAGGCCGCAACTTATTTGGTTCAGTGACGTGCAAATATATTCTCTATTCAAAAGATTAACTGTTATTTATAAAAGAAATAGATTTCACGATTAAGCAAATGTACTGTTTCAGTTTGATAATCGCTCTCCAGATCTGTTGATCTCTCTAAATCAGTTCATGTCTATTCACTGAAATGGATTGTAATCAATAGTCTGTGATTAAATGAATTGATCAGACAAGTATGGAGATTAAATCACTGTATAGATAAATTAGTTTTACAATTCCATCTTTTGACTCCACAAGGAATAATGTCTAATGACTTTATTAATATATTTTTTGCGACTCAAAGGCACTTCAGCCTGGCAAAGGTTTTCTGAAATTTTAAAATGTTTTTCGAGTGATCTAAAATTTTCTTACTTGTTGTTAAGACTGATGTATTCTTCGAAAACTTGACAATGATTGACGGTCTGGCATGAATGTTTCTTTTTTCTTCTATATGTATGTCAATTGTTACTATATATATATATATAGAGAGAGAGAGAGAGATAGAGAGAGATGGAAAGAGGGAAATACTTTTATTTATGTACTATTTTTAATATTTATATTTTTTTTCTTATGACAGTTAATACTCTCTTTTAATGTTAAACAGTATCTTTGTTTATTTACATCTACCGATTGAATATTCGAGAAAGATTCGAATCTTCAAGGACGATGTAAAAATATTCTTGAGGGTGTATATTTCTTCTAAAAAGATTTCTCGATTATTCAGGCCGGTTGATGTGAACAAATAAATCTAATTATTAAAAAATATAAAACAAAATCTAAACACCACATCAAACAAATATGAGTATCCATTATAAATATGCTAAAGTTAATCTATTTTCTTTGTATATATATATATATATATATATATATATATATATATATATATATATATATATATATAAGGTAACTCCTCTAAATGGCTGAACAAACAGTATATTAAGAATAAAAAGGCTTCAGACTTAATAAAAAACAACTTTTTTCATAAAAGTGTTTATGTTATTATTATGAGAAAAGAACAATGTGTTTTTTAATTACTTTTAAAAGTTTTTGAATATTTTCTAAGAGGTTAAAAAATTTGGTAAAATAGCTTGTTTAGATTTGTTTGGGGGTAACCAAATACATACGAGAGATTACAGTGCAAATCGTAATATTACATAACTCAGTTTTTTTTTTATGGTGAAAAACAGATTAATTTTGAAATTCTTGCAAAAATAAAATCATTGACAAATTTTAATGACTCTTTCAGGACTTATAAATAAAAATATGTTTTAATTCATTATTTTTAAAAAATTTGGTTAAAACTTATTTTTTTTACATCTGTTATCCCACCTCCTTGCTTGCTTTGATCTAGTCATTCTTATCAAACCGTATAATGAAGATCGTATTGAACGGAGACGCCTCCAGATCCTATCACACAAACGCGGTTGTCCCCAGGGTTCCATCCTAGATCTGACGCTCTGTCTGATAATCATCAACGGGATTTGATCACATCTAAAAAAATCACCATTTACTCCCGCCTCAGTCAGAAATCTGCTAAGGCTGACAATGTAAACTTGCTGCTGGTCTTGTGAAGGATATGTGGCAAGAAATGGCTCGTAAAATGTAATACTTTCAAAACAAAGCTGCTATTCATCAACCACCATAGACAGTTCCTCTTGCCCCCATTAACATATATCTAGCTAGTCTCACCAGAAGTTATGCACTGCGCCTCCTGGATCTCAATCTCTCAGCCGACCACAAGTGGAACGACTACATTGAATCAACAGATAAATCTAATGCCAGAAGGTTGGGTTATTGTTTCGGGCCAGGAAGTTTTTTTCTCGTCTGAGCATATATACAAATAAAACATCCGCCTATGCATTAAATACTGTTATCATATCTGGGCAGGCGCTCCTGCTATTCATCTCTAGGTTTTCGACGGGCTTCAGAAGATAATCTGCAATGTAATCGATCCCGACCTGGCTGCTCGACTCCAGCCACTTGATGTGTCTTTCCTCTATCTCTTCTACAGATATTTTAACGGCCTCTGCCTCGACAAGCTTAGTGCCCCCTCCACAAGAATTTACTCTAGCAACCAGACTGACAATAAGGTCCCAAGATTTAAAGTCAAAACAACTAAATGCAACCCTCACTTCTACTCTACAGCTTCTTTTCTCGCTCTTTTATGCCTGTGGAACTCACTTCCGTATATTGCTTCCCTGATAGCTATAATCTCCAAGAGTTTAAATGCAATGTCAATTCCCATCTCTTATCCCCTTGACTTCTATACTTCTCTTATTCTTTTCCCAACACCCCTTGAATTTATATATATATATGTATTGCGTTGTGTGCGTGTGTGTATGTGTCTGTGTGATGGTAAATATATTTGCAGTAAAGACAAGTATATAACTGTTTTCTCTAATATGTAGTTTCCATAATCTCCATTAAAGTATACCATTGTTTTTCCTTGCATACTAGCTCACATAGTGTAACTAATCACTAAGAGTATATGGAAATATCTGTACTACATTCAATTTCCAGACGTTGTACGGATTCCTTCCATCGTACACAGCGTTTCAATAGCAATTTTATTTTTATACTAGGAGTGACAGAGAAAATTAGTCTGTGACGGAGTTGTGCGTCGTTTTGTTAAAAAAACTTGTTCGGGTCATGAATAGTATGCAAAGGATATTTTGAAAATGGCTAGATATCTGCCACATTTGAGATAATATCTATCTTTGGTATGAAAGTGTTCACAGATATTTACCGCCTTATTAGTTCGATGGTTGTTGAATTTAATTAAACAATCTCCAGGAAGTAAAAGAAATGCTTTGGTAAACCTCAATTAAATATTGTTAGTTTATCATAATCCTCTTCGACGGAAAACACTTTGATGTTTTCTCATTAAATTATCTTATAAGCCACCTTTTCCGGAATGTTTTTAAACAATTATTTATAATATAATTTACAAAGAAACACCTTAAAATACTTTTGTCTGTTTGAACTTTTTCACATTTTATAGCTTCTTTCAGAGTCACAAAACAACGATACAAGATATTTTAAATAGTTTGATCCAGTAATTCAAAATTAATAAATGTTAGTCTATTAAAGCAAAACAGTATTACTCTCTATGGGATTATTCTATTTCTCATTTTGTGAATATCATTTCAATATTCTTCTCGTTATTTAGTTCAAGGCAGTCTTCGGCTTACCTCGATACTTTTGCAAAGGTTTTGGAAGTAACTTTGTTGCGGATACTGGGAATCTGCAAACGGATTGATGATTACAATTTGTTCCTCGAGTAAATGGCATTGGAAATAAGAAAAAGACACTTGAGTAAACAACAATGAACCTGTATTATTAACAATAGAATACATCGAGTAGATTAAGCCGGCAACTGTGAAGGAAGAAAGAAAGTCATGTTAAACGTATTAAAATGTTCGTAGAGAAATACATACAGTTTCTTAAATTAGAATGTTCATTTGGAGTTTGTGTGGGAACAAGCATGTGTGTGTGTTCGAAATAATTGCTACATGCAATTAGCGCTATGTGTGTACAAGACGAATATTCCTCTGCCATATTGAATACCAGAGGTTAAGCCTTGCGTTGGAGTCTGCTGCACATAACTTCCTCTTCGCCTATCAAAAGCGGAACCCAACTGGCTTGTAACACGTGTGTCCCTGCTTATGTAATACTCACAAAAGCGCGGGGAAGCGAAGGAATATCACGCGAAAGCCACTCGTTTCGAGAATGAAAAACACGCGAGACAAAAGTATAGCACAGGTGTAATACACATTATGCGATGTATGTAAATGTATGAATGTGAATGTGGATAAAATGTATAGTAATACAGGCGAGTCCCACATCTTCATTATTATATGGGCAATAACATATGTCTATATTTCTGATATTAGGTATTTTAACAGTTTACACTATTTACATAATTTGTACTGTTGTCGTCATCTTTATTTCCATATTCACAACGTTTCGGACATTTTACATAATTCTGCTTTTCTTTTCGGAATATGACCACCAAGAAGATTTTATTAGCTCAAATAGAAGAGTCATAAATCATAACAGACCGCCAGCATATTTAACCAGAAATACTTTTATTGAATATTAGCTATGAACTCTCCATAACAAAACTCACGAAAACAGCCTAATCTGCGAGGAAGCGAATTCAATATCAATTTATTAAACATATTTCTTTTCTGGAAAGATTAACCAACAAGTCTTGAAATCTTTCTTTTATGTTTTTAAATTTTTTCTATTTTATCTTTTGATTCTTTTATCTGAAATTATTTTTTATATTTTCGCTTTTTTATATTCATTTTATTAACAAAATAATCTTTAAATTTGGCACAGATTTGTTTAATAAAAAAGATAAGGAATTGTTTTCGTAAATGCCAGAGACGTTTAGTTTTATCATTAGGCTTTAATTTATTGTAAATACAAGCAGTTACGAAATTTCATCGTCAGAACCCCTAACGTCACAAGTAAAAGGAACGCATTAGCCCATCTCACTTTCTCCTGAATGTAAAAAACACGTTAAGACGATCGGAATGTAGACTCGCCAATGCTGTCTGGTTCCAATGAGTCAACGTTTTGTATTAAAATTGTTTACAATCATTTTTCTGACAATGATGGGCCTTTGGTTTTGTCTCAAAACAGAATTCATCTGATTTTATTTCGGCCCTCACATAGATTCCTATAACCAGTGTGAAATATGCAAGTTGGCATCTTGTTTTTACTTTCATTCATTTTTCTCTTTCATTTCCATTTTTTTCTAAATCTTTTTCTTTTGAACACATTTTAAAATTATTTCTGTCTTTTCTTTTCTTATTATCTTTTTATTTGTATTCTTTTTCTTCTGTCAAGTTTTGTGTTCGTCTCTTTCTCTTTTCTTCATGCTCGTCTTAATTTTTTGATTCTCTTCATTTTCTTCTTTTTTTAAATGATGACATATTGTTTTTCTTTCCTTCATCGTACTTATTTTTTTTCTTCAATTTCTTCTTCCTTGGTCTTTTCTTACTAATACTTTATTGTAACATCTTGTATCAGTTTTTGGTGACAATGTCTAATATTACCATTTCCGTTAACACTCTCTTATTTCTTCCGTGCATGCGGACACGTCACGTCATACATTACGGACACTGAAGTTAAGCAACGATTGGTGACAGTGTAGGAATACCAAGTAGTGTAATTAAAAACAGCTCGTAATTGTTAATCGATGAACTGATTTCCAATTTTCTTAATGCTCACGTCAGTCAGTCAGTCAGTTAAGTGTCATACGTGATACACGCTTAGACGATCATGTCTCGAATGAGTCATGACTGACTGGGCAGAAGATTATCCCATACTAGGTAGCCACTGCTTTCTGCAGTAGACTGTTAGCCAGCCAAGGCTATAGAAACCAATCTGTCGTGTTATTTAACCCATAACTTGAGAGAGAAAAGTTATATTATATTATTACGTAGTAATTAGTATGGTATCAGTTTATTACTTCATAACAATATAGAACTAATCCCTAACTTTATGGCCAGTAGAAACCTTAATCATGTTTTCAACTATTATGTTCAGTCACTCAGTTAAGTGCTATACGTGATACCCGCTTGGGTGATCATGTCGCGAATAAGTCATGACTGACTGGGCAGAAGATTATCCCGAAGTAGATTGACACTGCTTTCTGCTGTATACTGGTTGCCAGCTAAGGCTATAGAACCAAATCTGTCGTATTATTTAACCCATAGCAGGAGGGATAGGCGGCTTAATACCTTTCCAAGGGTATTTGTGCGTAAGTGAATGTAAGGCATTCAACTGGGATTCGAACTCGGCTCCTCGATTTGTCGTTCCGAGTCGATATCCACTGTACCACAACGCACATCCCATGCTCACTTACATGAAAGAAACATTGGAAAAATTCTCCAGCTATGGGTTACTTATTAAAACTTGTATCTCCAAATAATTATAATCTGGAAAAGAATTATAATATAAATTTATTTTCTAACTTTAAATAACTGAAAAGGCTTGATAAGTTTGTAAAAAAAAAAACGAATCACTTAATCAAGCAATCTAGTTTTTCTTTTATCCATTCTATTATTTTCATTGCAAACATCATCTGTATTTTTGTTATACATTAATTTTTTTTTCCATTTTGATGTTCTGAAAGAATATTGTTCGACCTTTTTACTCACTGACCTTCTTTGGGTACATATTTGTTTCTCAAGCCTACCGTAAATTAATTAAATACTTTAGCTGACCCATCAGGAGTGGGTCCATGATTTTCCTCTCTTTCCAGACAACCTGGATGCGAGATCATCGGAGGGGATTTCAGAATTTGTGTCTGTCAATTTTCCTTAACAATGCCAATCTGATTTTCCATTGAGCTTCTGGATACTACTGCACTAATTGACCGAGAAGCTGGTCGGCGTCTCAGCGAAGAATTTCTGAAATGCATTAATGTGAGGGGTATCGGCATAAGCCTGTGGGCCAAATAAAGCGTGCCATTTGATATGTTCAGATCGTTAATGAATACGGTATTCACCTGTGGTTAAATGGCTGGGACATTATGGTAAAGAAAATAGATATAAAGAAATATGACGGAATGAATAAATATATGATAGAACAAGACTGCATCTCAGAAATTCAAATAGAAAGAAAGGCGAAGCATGTATGGAGAAAAATGTAACGCGATAAAATTATTTTAAAAAATTTTTCGAATGAATTATCGGATAAAAATAAAAAAAATATTTCGTCGTAGCAATTCAATTACTTTTGCTATTTTTTTAAAAAATAATTTTCATTTTTTTTCTCTTTTCTTTCTATAGACATTTTGTACTGTTTCTGCTTGATTATTATATATTTTTTTAATTTTGTCCTATTTTTATAAGTGTTCCGACGCATTTATTTGATCTTTGTCCTATTTAATATTTTCTTACTCTTATGTTATGGATTTACTGGACATTTGTCTAATTGTCCTAAATCTGTCCTAATGTTTTCTTATGCATTTTCTTTTTCTTTCTTTTATATTTACCCTAATTTGTTTTTATAATATTACATGTATTTCTTTGCATTTGTCCTATTGTGTCCTAATTCCTTCTTATTATTATTTTATTAATTTCCTTGATTTTGTTCTATTTTTGTCATTATTCGTTCGTATTGTTATTTAGTGAATTTCCTTGCATTTATCAGTTTTGTCATGGTGGCATCACCCATTACAACGGATTGAACACTTCTTACAACTACATATACTTCCCCTCACAAGTGGAGTGCAAAGACCTCAGAAAGAGTGATCAGCATAAAGCATATCAGCATAACGGAGAGCGATAGGCACAGATAGCCAAGACTGCTACCGTACGACTATTGCGAGTCCCGATTCTAGTATTACTTTCTAACCCGTATTTATCGTTCTACTAACAGAGTTCCAAGTATTTGTATTTTGCTGTGTTTAATATATATATCGTTATTCCATATTTTGTTGTTGTATTATTTTCTTGCTAGACTTCTTAACCGGGTTCACGACATTTTTTGTCCGAATTCTTAAGAATTATTATGTTATGCATTTATTTGCACCATTTTCACCAGTTTTGTTTTTATTATTATCTTAAAGATTTGAAAGTTTTATTTATATTTTTGCATGTTTTATTTCCATCTGTTTTCCAAATATTTGCTTAACTGTTTTCCTTTAGTATTCCTTTTTATTTTTTTCATGTTTTCTTTCGCAGATTTTCTTTCTTTTTCTCATTCATTATAGTTACGTTTTTCTTTTCTTATTTCAATTCCTTTAAAATGCCGTCTTTTCTGTTTCAATCCTAATCTCATTCGTCCTTCCTTAATTTTATTTCTTTTTCGGTTTTGGTGATTCCCTTACAGTCTTTTACAGATTGACTTTCCTTATTTTCATTCATTCTGCTTATTTTTCGTGCTATCTCTGTTTTTTGTCTCAAAACTGGGGGGGGGGGTCCAATTCTCAGCAGTCCCTCTATTATGGCACATTTCCAAATTCAACTACATTTAGAAAATGTCAACTTTGGTCTCCTGGCATTCAGTTTTGTCTAGCCAACTTGTCTAGTAGAGCATTGCAATGTAATGAATTTGCCTCAGTGGATTCTCCATTATTGTGCCCCTGTGATAGACTACAATAAATTTAGAAGATGTTTATATTGAGCGCTTGCCAATGAGCGTTGTTTGATAAGTTTGTCACAGAGACTGATTTTAAGGCAGTCAGTTCAGTCCACACTGTGTTCTCCATATTTACGTCCCGTTGATAAACTAAGCGTTGCCTAGTAAATAATTTATAATCTGATACATAGCAATGGAGATATGCAAAAGGTGTAATGGACAACTACTCGAAATGAGAAATCGGTGTGCAGTGTTCAAATGCATGTTGAATTGGATGCATTCACCTACACGCAAATAGTAGGAATTATAATCCACCCCCTAGATATGGACTAAAGTGTCTGCCCAGGAAAATTCATTGTTATTCCAAAAACAGAACCACAATTTTCAGTCGTGACCCCCTAAAAACAAAAAACTAAAACAACAGAATGATTCTTACAATCGCATATATTTCCGTAGATCAATCCTTTGTGGAATATTTAAATATTCTAGAAAGTGTTAATCATTCTTTTTAAAAGTCAATCAATCATAGAAATGTGTGTCAGAGAAATGTATGTCAAACTTCGCGACTTCAATATTTTCTGGGCATTTACCCAGGAACTCCCCACAAAGTCGCAATGTGCCACACGGCTGAATTTTACGTGGGAATTCAGAGCGCGTACGTTCGATCAAATATTTCTTGTAGACCATGCATAGACAGGGTCAGGCTCTTGTCCTATTTTCTTCAAAGTTGACTTGCCCTTCGGCATAGCCTCGTACTTGTTCTCTCCGCCCAAAGAAAGAGAGTCCAACAATGTTGAGTTCGAATGGAACTCTGAGTTTGTTCGATATTATCTGTGGTGTTGCATCAGAATAAATAAGGTATAGACAAATATTCTGCAAGCTTGATGGCGATACAAGTCTTAGGATGTTTTGGCGTAAAGAAGCTGATCTTCATATTGGTCTCTTCGAATGATTGTTCAACGTCTTCTGTCTTGTTAAAAATGAGAATGAATGAGTTATAATTATGAAATGTATCCGACAAAAGATTATCCTTCAGTAGGCTGCCATTACTTTCTGCGGTATACTGGGTGCCAGCCAAGGCTATAGAACCCAGTCTGTTTTGTTATTTAACCCATAACTAGATGGAAGAGACAGATTAATACCTTTCCCAAGGGTATTTGTGCATAAGTGAATGCAAGGAATTCAACTGGAATTCGAACTCGGCTCCTCACTTTTACGTTCTGAGCCGATATTCACTGCAGCACAACGGTTAAATAATAGGAGAGATTGGGTTCTATAGCCTTGACTGGCAACCAGTCTACCTCAGAAAGCAGTGGCAACCTTGTGCACGATAATCTTCTGCCCAGTCAGTCATGTCTCGAAAGAGACATGGCACTTAACTAACTGACAATATTTGAAGACATGATTAAGGCTTCTACTGAGCATAAAGTTGGGGATCAGTTTTATATTGTTATTAAGAAATAAACTGATCTCAAAGTAATTACTACTTAAAAATTTAATACATCTCTTCCCCCTCTAGCTATGAGTCTAATAATAGGACAGAGGGGGTTCTATAGCTTTGGTTGTCAACCAGTCTACCGCAGAAATCAATGGCAACCTACTGCGGGATAATATTCTGCCAAGTCCGTCATGCCTCTTCCGAGACATGTTCACCCAAATCATGTATCACATATCGCACTTAACTGATCCGACAAAAAAGAAAAAAAGCAGATAGGAAAAGAAAAATGAATTGGAAAATGCCAACAATCCTTGCAAAGGCAAAGAAAACGTAGGATTATTCACTAAACGTAACCCAACATAGAAAAGAAAAGATTCAGATAAAAGACACAGTAAAAATCTTTTTACTTCGGATTTGCATATTTCACACTGATTCGATCATTCTGAGGCTTATGGCGACATCGTGGTGAAACACAGGTTTCTGTATGATCGCTGATATTAAGATACATCGAGACTGCTTTGTATCTAGATTAATGCCCGCTTGGGAATACAAGTTGCTGTAAGCTTCGATGTGCAGATGATGAGATGAATAACAGTTCGCAATTAGAAATCAGAGAATCGAATTGATTTTCAATTGGATTCATTATATTCACTTAGACGGAAAATACTGTTGAGAAAATTATAAATACACTTTTCTTCCCGCTGTGGGTTAAATTGTAGGAGATTTATCAGTATATAAATCCATCAGATATCCTTATAATCTAATATAATTTCTGGAATTCAATAAATTACAAAAGGGTGATAAACCTTAAAAAAAGCAGGCAATCAATTTAGGATTCAGCGTTACAACATGAACAATATATGGTTATTTTTAATGTCGGTTTTAGAAGTAAGTTCGATTTTTTTTTATAATCATATCGCCCGAAGCAAGGCATTTTGCTACCACTGTTTTGCAATGGGTTACAGAGGAGGAAAGTTATGAGAAAGAGTGACAGGTTATAGGGGGTATCAAGGAGTGGGTAAGAGTAGGATGAGAATACTGATGAGAGTGGAGTGGATGGATAAAATAGCATGAGAGAGAAGATGCAATTTAGTGAGATAAGAGATGACTATTGACTTTACATTTAAATTCTTGGAGAGTGTAGCTGTCGGGGAAAGCAAGTAAACGGAAGGGAATTCCACAGGCGGGAAGTGTGAGAAAAGAAGCTGATGGAGTAGAATTTTCGTTTACATTTTATTGGTTTCATAGCAAAAGAGTGGGACCTAGTTGCTAATCTTGTGACTCGAGTAAATTCATATGTAGGGGGCACCAGTGAGCTAAGTTCATTGGATACGTCTATTTATTCATTGTGCATATTATGTTTTATTTCAGTCATCTCGTAATTCACTGCATTTACAAAATCAACTTTGTAAATATCTACGATTGACTAATGATGCAGAATTAGCCCTCAAAACATTAAAACCCGTTAGCTTCATACTGGCTACTTTTTTTGTTTCTTGTGCCAGACTTATGTAAAATTTGAACATCTGCATAACATTCTCATGTGCAAATATAACTTTTAAAGTGCACTTTTCTTTCTGATTCCATAATCATTGTTTTATTTGTTGTTATAATATTTACTACTTAATCGACTTTAAAAAATTATTTCGTTTTCTTCCTTTTTAACAGATACTTTTCCATTTTGGTGTATTTTATTTTAACTTATTATCTTATTCTCTTTTCACCTCGAAGCAGGAATTGTAAAAGGAGAAAGGACAAGAGCTAAGTGAAAACTAACGAATGTAGCAGAAGAGAAAACTAACAGATAAAAAGGGCAGTTTGACTTGTATGAGAGTGAATAAAATGAAAAAAAAATAGGATTAAGAAAAGAGCAAAACAAAAATTGATCGAAGACGCTAACTCCAACAAAGCAAGACAGAGTAGAAAAATAAACTGGATCAGAACGTAAAAGAAAGAACTCATTGTTCTCATTGTAAACATCGTCTTACTAGCATTGATATTAGAAGTATTGCTCCTGTAAGAAGATCTGGTAAAATCCTGTGAACAAGGAAGGATAATAGACAAAAAAATATCCGAGCTTAGATTGAAAGGTATGAAAGGAGAAAGTGTCACGTCAAGCGGACTGAAGAAAACCACATTGGTTTCTTCCCCAACAATAGCTGTTCAACCAAGCGATAGTGACCACTGATCAACCTTGGCTTCGGAGAAAAGAATCTTTTTCAATGTGTGTGAAGTTTAAGCAAAACGAACAAGCTAAGCAGAGAAAATGCCGGTTCCAATAATTTACGGAAAATAAGGCCTGAAATACGGGATTATCCGACAATTCCGGTGCTTTGCACCACTTACCAATCTTTTGGATTCAGAGAATAAGCCCTGGTCTTATTTTGATGCGATTCTGCGCACGCACGTACTATTGTAATTTGTGCACATACGTGTGAAGATCTCACATTCATTGTGTCAGATCTCCTAAAGCAACGTTATCTTTTACGCTATATCTTTGGAACATGTTGAAACGGGAATTGGACTAAAAAACATTTTTTCTCGCAAAGTTTTCCATTCGACTTCCCATAATACCTCAAAATACAAGTGAAACAACTTGGTTGATTATATGATCCTTTTCGAACTAATACTATTCCTACTCCTTTTAGGCAAAAGGAATTAATTGGCGATGCCCATCTTTTCGCCACATAATATGAGACTGATTTCCAAGATACTAATATAAAATTCACGTGACATGCTAACAACGGATCTTAGGTTAGATATCCGACGACAGAACAGGGCGTGGGCAGATTCAGCTCCAAGGCTTTTCCAAGAGAACACTTTCAGAATAAATCTTAGAATTCGATACTATTTTTCTCTAATATTTGGACCATATCGCAAAGTGTTGTATGCAGCAACTTTGGTTTGTAAATTAAATAAAATGATTAGCTTGTGCCAAACTTAAACTTTTGTTTTATCTTTCAATTTTACAAAAAACTAAATTAAAAGTGATCTCATGCCGGTAAGAATTCAGGTTTGAATTTAATATTTCCATATTACTATTTTTCATATCGATATTTATGTATATTTTGAAAAATGAGAGCATTCACTGATATAACGTGGCTTTCATTTGTCTCTTCCACAAATATTTTCACGGCTTCTGCTCCGATGAACTTAGCTCACTTGTATCTACTTTGCATGAATTTACTCGAACCACTAGATTAGCAACTATGTCCCACACTTTTATTGTAAAACCAATAAACAGCTTCTTTTCTCGCACTTCCCGCCTGTGAAATTCCTTTGCGTTTATTTGCTTCCCCGACAACGACAATCTCCAATAACTTAAGTGTAAAGTCAGTAGGCTTCTCCTATCTCAGTGACATGAATATTCTCTCTCATGCTCCTTTCTGTCTCCGTCCACTCCCCTCTCTTCATATCAGTATTCTCATCCTTCTCTTACCCACTTCCGAACCTGTCCTTCTTTCTATTAATTTCCCTCCAATGTAACCCCCTGAGCACCAGTGGCAGTAAACTTTCATTCTTGGGGAGATATGATTTTTTAAAAAAAATCATGTTTTTCCCTCATAAAAATAATTAACACAAACATAGCCAAAAGAATTATTATCTGTTCATTGCGATTACTGTTTTGGATTCTTGTTTAGAAAACCACACAATATAATAATAAAAAAAAGATATGGGAGGAAACATATAAGTATATTGAATAAAAGATATACAACATGTACACGGTTAGTAGATTCAGGAATTCTTGATGGTAAGAGTAAAATATATAGTAAATCCGGGTAATAGTCTACATTCTTGCTGACCAACGAGCGGCGGTTCAACTGCTCTGACAAACAACAACCCTAACAACAATTATATTTAGTTGTCCTCCCACATGGTCAGTTATGACTGGGATTTCCGGGCTATATGGCCCGGCCAAAAAATACCTGTCTATTTTTCCCCAGTCGTGCTTCTACGCTTCGGCGGAACCACGACTGGGTTATTGCTCTCTGCTCGGAAGCAGAGAGCGCCTTCTACCTTCGGGTAGAGGGCTGACAGTGTTATAGTTGAAGAGTTTCAGCAACTCTAACAACAACAACTATATTTAGTTGTCCCTCCCAGTAAGGGCAACATGTGACACATGGTCAGTTATGACTGGGATTTCCGGACTATATGGCACGGCCAAATGATGGCAGTCTATTTTTGCCCAGTCGTGCTTCCACCCTTCGGTGGAACCACGACCGGGTTTTTGCTCTCTGCTCGGAAGCAGAGAGCGCCCTCCACCCGAAGGCAGAGGGCTGACAGTATTATAGTTGCAGAGTCTCAGCAACTCTAACAACAACAACAACCCGTCCTGTATAGAAAGCATTATTTGTATACCATGGAAGAGTCCACAGAGTGTGTGAAAAGGGGTGACTCCCAAATTATTACATGAAATAATTCTATCAATATTGTTTAAACAAGAGATTTTCTGTATAACAGTGGGTAACTGATTTTTGAATTTGAAATAATATTATATAAAAATAATGATAATAGTAATACATATATTTTGTTGCTAAATTTCATTCAGTTAAAGTCTATAATGCTTGGCACGTCTAAAAGGAATTTTAACTCATAATATTCTAAAAAATCCATGCGTCAACTTAAACGTACTATGCACGTTTATAGACACTAGGTTGAGAAAACAGACGTTATTTTTAGTTAGTCGATTATATATCTATGGAATAATAACGAAATGAATTAAAGTGTTGATTTGTGAATTTGGTCTCATAATAATGAGTTCAGTCCCTGGACAGGCTCCTACAGTGACACACTCTGCAGAAATGGCGCTGAGCAATGCTAAATAATATCTATACATTCGCAAAGGAAGATGAAAAATATATCCTCGTATATTAAATAAATGATTTTGTTTGTAATCCAATTAACAAGATCGACAAATCTCTGAATTTCAACGGCCGAAACATTTTAATGCTGACGGTGACATCAATAATAGCATTAATTCTGTTTTTAATGTTACAACAGACTCTTGAAGGAAATAAAAATGTTGATATTATAATAAACAAAGGTTACAGTACAATAAATTGATGTTAAATAATTTACATCTTCATGAAATTAGTTCGCCAAACAATATATAAATTTGAAAATAGTACCGTAAGATGTGCGTTGTGGTGCAGTGCATATCCGCTCGGAACGATAACTCGCGGAGCCGAGTTCGAATTCCAGTTGAATACGTTGCATTCACTTACGCGCAAATACTCATGGGAAAGGTATTAATCCGTCTAATCCTTCTAGTTATGGGTTAAATAACAGGACAGATTGGGTTTTATAGCCTTGGCTGGCAACCAGTCTGCGGCAGAAAGCAATGGCAACCTACTGCGGGATAATCTTCTGCCCAGTGAGTCATGTCTCTTTCGAGACATGATCGCCCAATTTGTATTACGTATGGCATTTACCTGACTGACTGTAAGATGAAGTGGTAAATCGCAACGTTCAGTGTAAATTCTTGAAGTCATTCCAAAACTCTCAACCGTAACTGGCAAGGAAAATGATTAATAAGTCGGTTCCGTTGGAAATGCGTGAGAAAAGAATATAAAAACCATAGGCTGCATTAATCCTGATGAATTCCCTTCATTGTCTCATTACATATGCTTTTTGTATCTACTGAAAAATGCCTTGGAAAAGTGCCAAATTTTATACGTTAAGGAATGCTTCAAAGACTACTTGGAAACCTCCCTCAAAGATCTGAAGATAGATTCGATTCCTGGGAGAGCCTATAACAACACCAAGGCATAGTATGATCACAAAAGGAGCCAATGTAATAGATGTCAGGCATGTTGCCAAACTGAAAAGAAATGAATAACGAACAAGTCTTATTCTATCCAGAGCATCTGCAAATGAGAATTCTTCACGTGGAAGTGACTTCAGAATCAAGTTTGACTTCGACAGTCACCTCTAGATTCATAGTAAACTAGCAATATAGCACGGCGTTGCTCGGGTGTAATGAAAGCTTTAAAACTAATCCATGGTCCTGGAGCTCAGACTCTTTGGACGTTGGCACGAAAGACTAAAAAGCAATAGTTGTTTCCAGTTAAAGCGAAACCGTAGACTGAAAGAAAAATGAATGGGTGTAAGTCAAATTTTTATTTCCTGGTATCAATATCAAATAAGTTCTTTTCGTCGTAAACTGAATTTTGAAGGTTAAATAAGTCCTCTGAGTAAATGGAGTCATGGCTGGGAATAAGAACTACAATTATATCGACTTAGAGCCAAACTCGAAGCATAAACTAAAATAAAAGGGCTGAAGAAATACAGACAATCAGGCAGGTAAACAGACACACACACACAAACATCTTGTCTTTTATATATATATATATATATATATATAAGTATACTATCGATTTTCTGGACTATTGTAAGAACTGCAACCTTGAAACTTTTTAATATCGTTTCTTATGTCTTTGTCTATGAGTGTATCAAATCCGATTAAATTAAATTTAAGTTTAAATTTAAATTAATTAAAATCGGACCACTCCTTCTATAACCCGATGTTTTCGATTATCAATTTTCGATATTTATCACGGGTACCTATACACAAAACCTAGCTAGGAACACTAGCAGACGCTTATAGTACAACTGTGTAACTTTTCAAGAAAATCGGTTCACACCGTTTCGGAGTCTATAGGTAACAGACACACACACTCACAAGGACACATACACACACAATGTACCATTTATAAATAAGTTTAGATAGATTTTGGACTAGCGAGACAAAAGAGTCATAATTATCTTTGATTATAAAAGACGACAATTATGATTATCATCAAAATATTGTATATTAACAGAAAATGAATATAGCTTATTTTGAAGTAGAAAACAAACTCCATGAATAGTCTGCTAAGGACACATTGATTTCATATATTATATTCATTGGCGAGTTAAATTCTAGTGTTATGGCTCAAGCTTTGTAAAGCTCAACGAAGATCAGTATCATGACCTGACAATGATAATGTGATGTGTCGGAAGATCACTGGAGAATTTTTGAGTAATGTCCACTCAATAACTTGCAAAGTTCCGTATTTGTTGATCATATATCTTACGACATATAGACTCGATCGTCGACCAGTGTTGTGTTTTGACTGATCAACAGATAAAAAACCTTGCACTGCACCAAGAGACAATTTCCAGTCGTCACGATGCTTTTTGACAAAACGCACTCATACGAAAATCATAGATGTCATGCATCCTGTTTGATACATTGTTAAAAGGGACGATCAGGAAGAACGTCTACTGTCACATTTAAATGGCCTAATCGATAAGCATCTGACATAACCACGCACCCAAAAAATCCCCATTTAGAACTAATGAAATCCATATCGATTTGTTGCTGTTTACATTGAAAGATTAAATTTCAGACACAACTCGACAAGATATGGTTAGTTCCATGAAGTAAAAGTAGGTGGCACCATGTAACATTACCTAGGAATGCTGCTCTCTAACGATTATAGTACGTCAATCTATTATTTCAAAATAAATGTCCCTAGGTTTGAAATCAGTATTGAAAACTATTTGCCCATTTCGATGAAATGCCATTTACTTGCATTATCATATATCACACATGTTACCAATATTGAAGTATGAAAATATTATTCATAATTTCAAAACTGAAAAACAAATAATTTCTTGAACATTCTAAAATATGGATAAGATTGAAGATGTTCAAAACCGAGTGGTTTGAACCTAGACTGGTAGCCTCCCGTCCTTAATATATCGGAAAATAATTTTCTACCCCCACACACACATATGTATAAACATACACGCATTTCTATCTATCTATCTATCTATCTATCTATCTATCTATCTATCTATCTATCTATCTATCTATCTATCTATCTATCTAATATGTCAAACATAACATAAAGAAAACACAAAATAAGCTAAATGATAGTTATTTGCTGAAACATTCTGAAAAGTGGATGGAACAATTACCTAAAGATTAATGTACAAAATTTTAGACTCGATAAGAAATTGAAACTATAGATATACTCACGCAGATATGTGAAAAATCTACATTTATTTGTATTAATCTTGCATCCAAACACACATAGGCATATATATATATATATATATATATATATATATATATATATATATATATGAGAGAGAGAAAGAGAGAAATAGAAAGAGAGAGAAAGGAAGAGAGACAGTGATAGACTTCCATGAATATGACAGATATTAAGAATATGGTGGTTTTTTCTACACGGTGTCCTATAAATTAATAAAATCAAGAATATAATGAAAAAAGGTATAACCTAACATAAAATTCTTTTTTGGTTTGGACACCACATCTAACATTTGGATTTTTGTTTGGTTTTAACCTATTAGATTTCTATTCTTTGCTTTTGTTTCAAATAACTGTGACAGAAATTCCAACAATTAAATAAATTGTCACAGATTTTAAATTTCATGTTTTTTGGTCGTAATTTTAAAATTTTGTGAAGATAAGGAAGTGTGCAAATGGTCTGTAGTGCGTATTGAGATGTTCAAGGGTTATATATATATATATATATATATATATATATATATATAAGCAAGCAGTGTAGATATAGAAGAATCCAAAGAAGTATCCTGTACATAAAGTGGTAAGATAACTCTCTAAAAGAGCTCTCTCTCTCTCTCTCTCTCTATACATATATATATATATATATAGTGCAAATATAAGAAAAAAATTTTAGGCAGACACGTTATTTCATGGTAAATCGGAAGTTCGCCTGAAATTGGCCTATACTTCCGATTTACCATGAAATAATGTGTCGGCCTATACTTCCGATTTACCATGAAATAATGTGTCGGCCTAAATTTGTTCTTATATTTGCTCTATGTGCATTTATATACATATATATTTAGAGCACTCTTAGAGAGTTATCCTACCACTGTATGTAGAGGATACTCCTTTGGATTCTTATTTATCTACACCGCTTGATTATATACTTTGCACCTTACATTCGGAAAGTTAGAGCTCTTCTCAGAATAATCGTTGCACGTTATTTCGTTGGGGTCATTTATATAACTACTGACCTGTATATATATATATCAATATATGTATATATTGGTAATATAGTGGCTGGTTGAACCAGCTTACGGTACATCAAAAATAAGCTCAATGCACAACTAAAACAATCACTGAATATACAGAGCTAACAATATTTTAAAGAGCAAAACACACACCACTTATTTGCTACATTTAGATAGTAAGTAAGAGTTGTGTGTTCTAATCTATCTATCTATCTATCTATCTATCTATCTGTCTATCTATCTATGTATCTAATCTATCTATCTATCTATCTATTTAATCTAATCTATCTATCTATCTATTTAATCTAATCTATCTATCTATCTATCTATCTATTTAATTTAATCTATCTATCTATCTATCTATCAATTTAATCTAATCTATCTATCTATCTATCTTATCTAATCTATCTATCGGATGAGATGTGTGGATAATACAAAAGGGAACCACTTTACTCTCTTTAACATGAATGCATGGTAATTCAAAGATAATAAAAAAATTTGAAGCATCATGATTGCCTAGCTTCTGAGAGGACATGTCATCAATGAAATCTTATGTAAAAAGGGATATAAATGGGTTGTCAGAAAATACAGAGAGAGAGAGAGAGAGAGAGAGAGAGAGAGAGAGAGAGAGAGAGAGAGAGAGAGAGGGTAGGAGATAGATATATTGAAACTATTCGAATTAAATCTGTATTTCTTGAGTAATGTAAATCAATAAAGATATTTACACATTTTATTTACTACAAAATTATGTGGATTACTTTCCAAGATTTTGTAGAATGCTTAAACCATTCATAATTCGGTCGTATTTTTACTTATCAGGGAACTGAATTGGTTGGCAAGGAGATACATTAGGAAGCTTCTCTTAACGAAAAACAGGTTTTTTTTTTCGAACCATATGATACAAGTTTAGCAGAGAAAGTTTTATGTACAATTTCCCTATTTATTTCTATTCTTGATGTCGAAGGTTGGCGTTTTCGGTGTTTAGCTGTCACAGATACTCTACTCATCGGCTTGAAGAAACAGTTTCTCATGCTTTCGTCATCTACGGAACGACGAGGTCTATGAACACTGCGGGTCTGACACATTTTGTAACAGCATGCTGGTTGATCACACTTATACAGTGTAATGCCTAGTGCCATTCCGGACTGCACCTGTCACTCTAAAAGGAAAGCAAATATTAGCAATAAATGTCTAATATTTTAGGGATCATAATATATTTTCTTTCATGCAAATGACGTGATATTTACAAAATTCATTGTGGAGTTTTTTTTTCAAAAAGAAATAAAGAGACGAGAAATCGTTACAAAGAAATATTGAGATATATGACAATTGTGTGCCCACCGAATTAGAAAAGAAAATTATATTATTACTCAAATTATTGCAAAATTCTATCATCAGGGTGTGCCGACTGTGAAAATACTAGGGAGTAATGGGTGCTGTACGCTTGAAGTTTCTGAATCAGAAATCGGAGAGAGAATTTCCAATTTTAGTCGGTATCGTTGTATTTACTTACGCGTAAGTAATCTTGAGAAATGTATGTATTCCACCTCTTGTTTCTCTTCATACATGGGTTAAATATTAGGATTTGTATCAGTAAAATATTAGTGTTTTCCTAATTTTAATAAACAGAAACGGTTGATAAGCCGTAAAACAATCATTGAAACAATCAAGCAAACAACAATAGTGACAACACTTTTTCACTTTGCAGTTAGGCGATGAATAAAAGTATGAATAAAAGTATGAACATTATATAGGTAAAGAGACACGATGCCACTCTATGTACTGTTCACATATTTTGAATGGGTAATTAATGTGCGTTGTGATGCAGTGGACATCGAGTCGGAACGACAAATCGGGGAGCCAAGTTCGAATTCCCGTTGAATTCTTTGTATTCACTTTCGCGCAAATAACTTTGGAAAAGGTATTGATCCATTTATTCCCTCTAATTATAGATTAAATAACAGCACAGATTGGGTTCTATAGCCTTGGTTGGCAACCAGTCTACCGCAGAAAGTAATGGCAATCTACTGCGGGATAATCTTCTGCCCAAGCGTGTAACACGTATGACACTTAACTGACAGAATTAATTCTAGTGTGCCTATGCTTTAGTGCTCCAGAGAAGAATGTCAACGATAAACTCACCATTACTTTTATAGCAATGGCTCACAAATCTTGTTCTTTTCATTCGAATGACTTGTGACATTGGAGGTAAATGGCCATAGAGGTTCTTTCTTGTAGACTAGTATTCTCATATAATATTAAATACAATACGTTAAAATCATTTTGTCAATATCAGCAATAACTCATTTAACAAATTTAAAGTGAATCAGATAATTAAAACTAGTGAAGGTATAAGTAGAATGTATGTATTAAGTAGAGAGCATATATTAAGTAGAGTGTATGCATTAGAAAGGACTAGAATAATTTCACATGACAAGATATTCAAATATTTCTCTGATTAACTATGGCAGACATAATCATCATGTTACGGAAATTAACGAAGATTAAGGAAACTTGGTTATAAACAACCGACAATTTGAAATGAATTGTTTGAACATTATTTTTTATCGATACACGTATTTAAGTAGATATTCTGTTTTTTTTAAAATTAAGTAGTATTATATATTTATATCTACCGGCCTGATTATTTATGAAAAGTTTTTATTACGAAAATGCGCGTCATTCGGCAGGATTCGAACTTGCAACCCCTATCCACATAGGGGAAGCTATCATTTGATCTAGCACGTCTTAAACCTCTCGACCACGAATGACCATCAGTCTAAACGAGGTTTTATTCAAGCCTATATAACACAATTTTCGATTTATCGCAATAAGCATATCTGCTCTAAAATGTATCGTAATGTCAACAAATGTAAACATGTTACGGAAATTAACGAAGATTAACGAAACCTGGTAATCAACAACCGACAATTTGAAATGATTTGTTTGAACATTATAAATGAACATTATAATGAGATTGTTGAAAGTAGAATACGATTGATTTCAGGTATGAATAGCGTTGTAGTGATTGGAAGAATTTCATTTCTGAAGAAGCTGCATTCTTCTCCTGATATCCACCCAGGGGTCCTTGACAAAATCCAACGTAGAATCTGTAATGTGATAGATCCCGAGATGGCAGCTCAGATACCATCACTTTCTCACGGGCGTAATACGGCTTCCCTGTTTCGCTTCTACAAAATCTTTTACGGCTTCTGCTCCGATGAAGTTAGCTCACTGGTTCCCCCTATATATGAATTTACTCGAGCACAATATTAGCAACTAGGTCCCATCCTTTTACTGTAAAACCAATAAAATGTAAACGCAAATTTTATTTCATCAGCTTCTTTTTTGGCACTTCACGCCTGTGGAATTCCCTTCCATTTACTTAATTCCCCGACGGCTATAATCTCCAAGAATTTAACTCTAAAGTCAACAGTCTATCTAACTGACTTGCATCCTCTTTCTCTCATGCTCCTTTCTCCATCCACTTCACTCTCATCAGTATTCTCATCATTCTCTTACCCAGTTCCTGACACCCCCTATAACCTCTCACTCTTTCTCATAACTTTCTCTCATGCTCCTTTCACCGTCCATTTCACTCTCATCAGTATTCTCATCCTTCTCTTACCCACTTCCTGACACCCCCTATAACCTGTCACTCTTTCCCATAACTTTCCTCCTATGTAATCCCTGCGCATCAGTGGCAGTAAAATGCCTTGCTAGGCGCGATATGATATATATCAGTCATACATCTACGAAACTGAGTCGAATTCTCACGCTGTATCTCTCTAAACAGAACTTAATTGGATCTCATTTAAACGCACATGGAGACCAACAAAACCCTATCTGTAAAATACTTGTTGGCAACGCAAATCTCATAGAATTATCGACATGCAAAAAATATATAAATAAAAATAAAATAAAACAAATGTATAAAAACGCCTAAAAATAATGGAGGCATAATTGATAGAAAAAAAGAATGACTCAATACTCAACAATATCAACTACCAACACGCTGACAACGTGTTTACCGTATTCGGTTCATAACACATACGCACTACTCAACAAACATATATTCATAAAATAATACCCATCCTCGAAAATGGCTAAAAGTATATCCGAAAGCTCTCGGAAAAACAAAAGATTTGGACAGTTTTCAAATAATTTATGTCCTAAAAAAATAAAAAAAAATAAAAATAAAAGCATAAGATAAATTAAAATTGCATAAATACTTAAATAATATTTGTCATTTTTAATGAAACCTCCATAAAAAGAGATTACTGCCTATATATATATATATATATATATATATATATATATAGGAGAGTTTTGAAATTTACTTGAAGCACTGTATATATAAGGTGTATGTAGTAATAAACACGCCTCCAATTACAGCAAATAGGCATAACATCGGGTTGTAAAACGGCGCCTACTATCATTCTGACAGAGATGCGAACATACCAAACCGTGCCACCTGCCAACGCGCAAATTTTAAGCCATAAAGTAAAGCAGACGGATATACCATGAAATCATAAAACGGGGCCCACTATCATTTTAACAAAGATGCGAAGAAGACAAATCCTACTATCGCGCATACTTATAGAAACCATAAACACACACACATGCATGCAGTAACACACAGGTGCACACACACACATATCCTACAATTAACGGCAGCAGTAGCAGCGAAAAAGAAACATTCGTTTAAAGGAATGGTCTACGAACGGACGTGAAATCAACCTCTTCTATCATTCTAAATATAAGATTCTGATCTCGAAATGTCAAGGAATAATAAATAAGTAATACCCTGCCTTTCTTTCCTTAATTTTACCAAACGCATTGTGATAGCCTTCAAATACTTACCCATACACCATATATATATATATGTGTGTGTGTGTTGTGTGTGTGTGCGTGTGTGTGTGTGTGTGTGTGTGTGTATTTAAGCAAGTTTCGTTAAAAGCGAGGAAGTTTTTTTAATTTTTTATTTAATTTTTCTAGTATTCTTACATGTTTCATTTTTGTTTTGATATAAGGAGTGTAAAATATTCCATAATTTACGACTTTCTGTGCGCTTTCACCCACTTCATTGGCCATTTTCAAGGAAATTATTATCCGATGTTGTTAATTTTATTTTCAAGTTTGTCTGTAGAAATTTTGTCCGTATGTTTAATGGAAAAATTAAATAAAAAATAAAAACTTTCTTAGGTCATTTTTAACGAAACATGTTTAAATTAAATACTGTTGCCCAAATATACATTAATATATATGCATGTATTAATATATGTGTATGTGTATATAGTGAGACCTATTATTATTATTATTATTATTATTATTATTATTATTAGCCTATTTTCCACTACACTGCGTATTTTAGGTTTTACTGAACAAATAGAAGCCGATTAAAATATCTAAATACACATTATTCTTCTGAAAATATTTCTTCAAAAATAGCGACCGTTTTCCTTGGGAATATATGAGCAAAGGGGCTTTGCACAAAACCAAATCGTGAATCTTTAATATTAAGCTTCCTTTGTCTTGTCGCTTTGGAATGGTAACATTTTTGAACTGGGTTTGATACGAAAGAAAGAGCTGTTTTTAAAAGGAGACTCTGATACTCTTCCTTTAACGATCTATATTATTATAAGTCTTCTTTTATAGGTCGTAGCACTTCAGAACGTTCATAGTCACGACTCTCCACAACTTTCTATCCTTGGCAGCGCTTACTAAAATATTTTTCTTTTCACTGCCTCCTCAAATCCCAATTCTATCAGACATTTAAACATTTTCCCAATGTAGGTTTTTCGCTGGTTTCTTTAATCGCGCTGGTCTTCACTATATCATGTTAAGTATTCTTTTTCATGTGCCGAGTACATTTAGAACGTAGGCGATCATTGACTTCCATATGGCCCTGTCTCTTGTCGGTCTCAATAAGTTTTCTTTTGGTATCTCTTTTAAGCCCTGCTCCGTCAAGCATTTGCTCAGACCTAACAAGTACGTCTCGCGCTGCTTTCCCCTTGCTCTTCTTCCATTTATCCGACCTGTGAGTATCAAGTTCTCCGGGCCTTCCTTCCTCATTATATGTCCCAGGAATCTCACTTGTCTCTTCCTGATATTTATTATCAGTTTTCTTCTCGTTGTCCTCCTTTCTAACATCTCATCGTTGCACACGTGCTCCATCCATTCAATCCTCAGCTTCCTTCTTCTTAACTATATTTTTGTTGTCATTTTGTTCATCTTTGATGAGATCGTCCAGTATTCACTTCTATTGACAAGGACAGATATCAAATATCAATCCAGAACTCTTTTCTTTGTTTCTAATGAGATTTTCCTGTTTTTCAGTACTCTGGTTAGCTTCTGAAATGCATCTTTGGTCATGCCAATGCATCTTTGGATCTCAATGTCACACTTTCCATTCTCTGTCAAAACACCTCCAAGGTATATTTTTACTTGTTTTATTTTAGAATCTTTAACTTGCAGTTTGAATATTGGTCTTCTCTTTTTTGCTGATGACCATGCATTCAGTTTTCTTCAAAACTTCAAAATTGCTCAAATGTTTAGTCCAATGTCACCGAACTATAATTGACATTTAGCGGCGTGGAAGTACAATACCATATATGAATGCAAAATTTCAACGATGAAACTCAAGGAAATCATTAAACAAACCAAAATATCAATTACAGATGATAAAATTCTTGGAATAATGAAATTTTATATTTACCCAAAATGAAGCGATAAGCGACCAATATTTATCTGTTTAATTCTCTCCTGGTTTCTTTAACACCGTATATGTCTTCTCTTTGTTGTTTATGAGATAAACACGAAGAAAAATACATATATTTTGAGACGTGTTTGTTTACACACTTATATTTGCGTGGAAGTCCCTACAAGTCGTTGTCGGCTATGTCATTAAACATGGAAACTTCAGTGTATCTTTGTTGTTCTTAGTTGCTCGGTCGTGTCGCTTTTAGAACACCACAATTGAAAGTTTAACCTCTGCTGTCGAAAAGAGCCAAATCCTGTAAGAATACAAATTGCAGACTACAGTTGTCACTTCTAAACCAAGTTTTTAACATTGAACCCGATTTAGTCGATTGACCTAATTTCTCATGAATTCTACTAATATCTTCTGGGCTTGAACTGCGGATGCAATACGGTGAATAATATTTCCGTCTCTCTTGTTCATCTTCTGGTTCTGAGTTAAATTATATGCCGGATACTATGGTGTGCTAGAGTACATATTGTTATATTGCGGCATGGTGTGCATGAATGTTGCTTTAATCAGCATGTAGGAATCATCGAGAAAAAAGCTGCTGGGGTGGGACATAGTTACTAATCTTATATAGGGGGTACCAGTGAGCTAAGTTCATCGGAGCAGAAACCGTGAAAGTATTTGTAGAAGAGACACAGGGAAGCCACATTACGTCGGTTAATGCAGTCAAAATATACATATATATCGATATGAAAATAGTAAAATGGAAATATTCAATTCAAACCTGAATTTTTACAGGCATGAGATCACATTAAATTTCTCCTGAATTGCAGGAATATCTTCTAGGGTTGAACTTCAGCTGCAATACGGTGAGTAATACTGCCGTTTCCTTTGTTCATTTGGTTTTGAAGTAAATTATTTGCCGGATACTATTGTGTGCCAGAGATCATATTGTTATATTGCAGCATGATGTGCATGAATGTTGCTTTAATCAGTATTAAAGAATTAAGTCTTATGTCCACATATTGAAAAACACATTTAATAGGACCAGTCTGTTTGTGATATCTTTCACTAGTCGCAGTTGGATGTTTTCTTGAACCCAATGGTCATAAATTGTAGATCATAACATTCTCATTGTTTGAAATGATTAATTTTTATTGGTCATAACTGAAAAAACTGCTAGATAAAGACGAAGACTGTCTTTAGACGGTAGAGTCACCACGACAAAGAGACGTTTCACTCAGATGCAATATTAATACTCTCTATATACCTTCTGTCATGCGATATCTTTACAAGAGCTAGATCACAAAGACAATGGATTATTATTGCCATATCTGAGCTGGAGCTGTTTAGCCCTCACTTTTCAGCTGTGACAAATTGCAAACACTTTTACGCTGCCTTGTAAGTGGCGGATTAGTTTTCCCAGTAAAAAAACCTTTTCCAACCGACGAAACGTCCCTAATCATTCACGTCTTTGTTATTTTCATGGAAAATGTTAAGACTAAATCCCTTTGTTCCGTTAGTTCAGTTTTTCACAATTTGGAAGCGCATGGGCCCATACAAAGGATCAAATCATCCTCATTACCTTCGTATTCCGTTTTTATAAACATATCGCCCCAAACAAGGGGGTTTACTGCCACTGGTGTGCAGATGGTTACATAAAAGACATTTTATGGGAAGGAGTGACAGCTTATAGGGGGTGTCAGGAAGTGGGTAAAAGAAGAATGAGAATGCTGATGAGAGTGGAGTGGACGGAGAAAAACCATGAGAGAGAGAGAGAGAGAGAGAGAGAAGATGCAAGTCAGTGAGATCGGATATAACTATTGCCTTTACATTTAAATTCCCATCCGTTTACTTGCTTCTCGGGAAGCAAGTAAACGGAACGGAATGCCTCAGGTGGGAAGTGCGAGAAAAGAAGCTCTTGGAGTAGAATTTGCGTTTATATTTTATTGGTTTTACAGTAAAAGAGTGGGACCTATTTGCCAATCTTGCGGCTCGAGTAAATTCATATATAGGGTGCACTATTGAGCTAAGTTCGTCGGAGCAGAAACTGTGAAAGTATTTGTAGAAGCGAAACAGGGAAGCCACATTGCGCCGGTGGGAAAGTAACTGTATCTGAGCTGCCAAGTCGGGATCGATCACATTACAGATTCTCCGTTGGATTTTGTTAAGGACCTCTAGGTGGACAGTAGGAGAAGGAACACTACAAGGCCATTCATATCTGAAATCAATCGTATTCTAATTTCAACGACCTCATTTTGTAATCTTTCAGTAATCATCTGCCTTGAGTTAATTGTGTGCATTGTATTAGTTGAAAACCATAATTGTCAAGCGTTATATATCCTAAATATTCTCATAATATGCAAATAATTATTTTTCTTTGTACGCTTTAACAACAGTCTAATCCTTATAAGGCCCAAGAGCTACTTAAGTAGCTCTTGGGCCTTATATTGCGTGAAATAGCAAAAATATACATTTAAAAGTGAAATGGAAATGTACAATTTTGAATATGCTGCAAAGCATTATGTCCTGCTATGTATCATTTATTGCTTGTGACCTTAAACACACACACACACACACCTTTGAAATTTGGGTTTATATATATATATATATATATATATATATATATATATATATATATATGTATATGTATATATATATATATATATGTGTGTGTGTGTGTGTGTGTGTGTGTGTGTGTGATTTGGGTTAGTACCTTTCGTTGGTATGAGAAGATAGGTATCTAGATATTTTATGAAAAAAGGTTAGAAGCGGAATAGAGAGAGTGACATTCAATCATATTCAGGATGATTAGAATAAAGAGAAACTTTTTTCAAGAATATTCTGCAATATTACTTTCTTTTCTATGGGTTCTCCCCATTTCGACATTGCACCTATTTCATCAGATGCCCTTCGTTTGACACAAACCCTCTTTGTAGATTAGCTCAGCTTTATAGCAAAGAGCTTGCAACTTCCAAATGGAAACATGAAGTGATTTCTGTAGGAAATCAATGATTTTTGGCGAGTAAAGAATCGAGACGTTGGCGAAGGTGGCGGACTGGTCTTTCACTGAGTGTTGACTTTAAGGTCAAAACGATGGAAATGGAAAACTCGAAAAAAAAAAAACGCAAGGACAAAAAGAAAAGCAAAACACCAGTAGATTATAAGTAGGAAGTCTCACACACACACACACACACACACACACACACACACACACACACACACACACACTTTCGTATACGCATGAATTCAATCAAAAGTTTTGATATATATATATATATATATATATATATCAGCTTGGGAACATAATACTTATTCTACTGCATGTATGCCAATATAACACGGAATAAACACACAATGAATCTATGAATCTCTCTCTTTTTATACATGCATACATATATTAATGTATATTTGAGTAGCAACGTTTCTTTTAAAAGTTTTGATTTTTATAGCAGACAAGGAACGTTTTTATTATTTTATTTCGTTTTTTAGTTTGCTTACATTTTTACGAATTATACGAACAAAAGAGTACAAATATTTTCCATAATATCCATTATCCCGAGCGCTTTTTAACCCATTCTGTAGCAATTTTCATAGGCATTCTTTTAAAGTATTGTTTGCTTACAATTAATTTTATTTTTGTTTTGTTTTGAATACTAGTATAAATATTTATTCCCAGACTTCGCGTGTTGAGCTTTTTTATAATATTCTGTTAAATTCTTATTAACAATATTAAATAAGGTACAGTTGATTTTTGGGATTGATTGCATAATTCATAAGATCTCTTTTATAGCGAGAGGTTCCCATAATTATAAATATAAATTATATATATATATATATATATATATATAGTGTATCGGGGAAGCAAATAATTTTCTAAACATATACTGTTAAATATAACAGACAATGAATGTTTATTATGTTTAATCATGAGCCGTTCTAAAGATCGTACTTTCGATTTAATTTCAGGCGAAAATGAAGAAAAAATTCTCCAACATTTGGATAATCTTTTATTAAGTTGATTCTAAGTTTTTAGCGCACATGAGCTATCTTCAGAGAGGTTACTGGGACGTTAACTTAAATACATCCACTATCAAAGATGATTTTATCTTGTGCTGACATAAAACATTGCTAACAACGATAACAGTCACCGAATATCAGACGCAGTTCATAAATTTATTATGCGGTTCTTTGACTTCAAACCGCGTGAGAGACCGAAATGTTAACAGAACCATATGTCTAAATGCAATGTAATGTGTTATGACCCGATTGACATGCGATTTTATTAAGTGTGTGTTGTTTTGATTTTATTAAGTGTGGGTTGCTTTTAGGCCTCCAATACTGAAAGCCTTTTTCCTGTGTGTATGAGTGAGTATTATTGTGCTATTTACTAAAAGCTATTTATTATTAACTACATGGCTATGTTTTTCTGCGAAATGTTGTTATATTAAACTCTGATCAGAAAGGTGACAGGTAAGTCTCTTGGAGAGCTTGGTTGTAATAATAATGTCATAAAAAATGCTGGACAACTTTTGTCTTTATTTTCACCTGACTTAAAGCAAAAAATACGAAGTTTAGACCGACCCATTATATATATATATATATATATATATATATATATATTGTAACAATGTGATAGAACACTGTTCATGCATTTACTTTTATAAAGAGTGCTCGATACAACGTAGAGCAATATATATATATATATATAAGTAAACATTAATCTCAGCGTCCATAAGTGACAATCTGTTTCCTGCAAAACAGACTGTCGATTTTATGAAAACAAACGGTCAATTGCATATAAGCATGAAACTGACTGTTATCTCTGAGTGTTAATTCAAGCAAATTTGGTTCAATAATTTAGACTTATTTTGTTTGTTTTTATTTCAATCCTCTGATAATCACGTATATATTTTTTTTGCACAATGATTAAAAACATTTCCCAAGTAGTTTCAAACTTATCCAAGACCATCTTCAGGAGTGAATTACTACAGCAAAAGTAAATGTATTCCATGCATATTTATATGAACGTACAAAACGCCCATTTAATGAAAGATTTAAAAGTTATATCAAAGAAGTAACTTAATTACATTTCCTGAAATATTTTTGAAAATTATAATTCACATCTTTTAAAACATTCTGTTTAAATCGTAATTTTAAAAAAAAATACAGTTAACCTATTTCGAAATCTTTTTATAATAGAAATGTTAGAACTTTGTTGCAATTAAGATCAAGCAGGTACTAAAATTTAAATATGTGGGAAGTGTTCTAACAGAAGACGGAAAGTGTAACAAAGAGATGCAAATCGAATTAGCATGGCGAATGATGCGTTCCAGAAGCTGAGTAATGTTTTAAGAGACAGGAAACGTTCACTAGAAACAAAGAAGAAAGTACTGGATCATTATATGATGTCATTTCTTCAATATGGGAGTGAATGCTGGATAATAACATCAAAGATCAAACTTGAAGCAGCTGAAATGTGGTTCATGAGAGGAATGCTGCGGATATCATAGTTCGAGCAAGTGAGCAATGACGAGACTTTGGATAGATGGAAACAAAAATAAAATTAATATTGAGCATCCAGAAGAGACAACTAGAGTTCCTTTAACATGCAATAAAGAAGGGTGGCTTGCAGAACCTGATACTAACAGGCCAGATAGAGGGTAAAAGAGACCGAGGAAAGTATTGGATAACATATTTGAAGGACCTGATCAGGGAGATATCAGAACGGGGCTTGCGTGGTGTTTCAGGAGAAAGTGTGCTAAGAGCCACCAGGAATAAGGAAACGTAGAGGACCATGATCAACTACGTCCTGAAAAGACAAGGTACATAGACAAAGTAGAAGTTGCAATACTTATAATTAATTTAATAGGAGCTTGGACGAAATTTTTCGTTAGTCTTTTAAAATAACATTTTTGTTCACATTCACATTTTATAGAAATATTAGACGACAATTCAATATACTACACCACGAAAATAAAAACAAAAATCGAATTCTTGAGACCCTTTATGAAAGACAAATAGAATGAACACAAATTAAAATTATGAGTATTGCAACAATGATCTAAAGTGTCTATAATAAAAGGTATTAAAATACCTAAATTGTGATTATTTTTAAAAATGTATTATTATAGCAGTATATTTTAAAACACGTAAATTGTAATTTTTAAACATCTATGAATATAATTAAGTTGCTTCCAATATATAACTTTTAGATTAATAGAGCGCCTTCACGCATGCCTATAAAAATGCATAAATGTCAAATGCATTAACTTTTGACTTAGTAATTCACCCTGAATATTATCTTAGATGAGATTGAAGCTACTTGGAAACAAATAACGAAGAAAATTACACCTCCTTTATTAATATTTTTAATCACAGGGCGAAAGAACATAATACGAGTGGAATAAAATAAAAATACATAAATATGTCTAAGTTATTCAACCAAACAGGCTTGAATGTATAAATAATCCTTATTAAAGATGTTATGTTTAGAGTGTACACGGATTCGAATAGAGCTGGTAGTCCAGGTGACTAGAGAGTAGAATCTGACGACTGATTAGGAACAAAACGTTAAAACCACCAATTGAGTGAAAGGAAAATTTATTTTTTTTAAGCCACTATTATAGTACCGCCAGCAGCAACGAGAATTAAACTCGTTAGACTTAGAATAGTTTACAATAATTGTTGTGTACCCACTTCGACAAAGACAACGAATATCAGTTCGACGACGAAGATTAATATGCAACAAAATTTTGACGACATTCTTCCCATTGATAAGTCGTGATATCAACACTTATATATAAATAAATGTATGCAACATATATTTATTCACTTCTCGGTGATATTGGCTCTGGAGTAAGAGGTGGGAGTAGTGGGGGATCAGCACACACGCCTACAAGGGAGCAGCCAAATGGCTGCGCTTGTCAGCTGTCCCTCTTTGTGTCTCTCTTGATCTGTGTTCCGAACTCAACTGTTTACTTTACAACTCACCTGTCTTCCGATCGATATATCAGCGGAATCTCGACTGAACACGTCATGTTTCCGGCACGTTGGAAGAATTTCGATGTTTATATTATCTGGCATTGGTTAAACTGTTTTATCAAATTACAATCACAATCTTTCAATATTTATTTTGCTATTAATACATTTCTGTTTCCATTTATGATGACTTTGAAAATTTTGCTCTTCACCCAGCGTCCGCATTCTTTAACTTTTCAAAATATTATTTATTTTCTTTTGTTAGCCAGCTTGCATATTTTCCTGTTTCATAACAACTATTCAATATAAATACACTTCTGCTTGCAATTACGCTGGAGGTCAGATTATACATAACATAATCTCAAGCGTGCAAATTTTATACATTAATTACTTAAAGGCTTCAAATTAACTGTTTTCTTTAAACTTTTTAATTGCTTACTCTTAGGCATCTTAGACCGGTACTATGCTAGAAGCGTGGTTGAGTAAGAGTTAGCGGATGGATTGATGTATCGGAGAACTGAGTTCGAATTCTAGTGGAATTCATTAAAGTCATTTACCATGCATGAATCCATGTCTCCCACCATATATGGATAAAATATTAGATCAGCTTACATTCTATATTTGGACCGCAACCAGTATAGGCGAAGGAAACACTGCTTTGTAGATTCAGCCATTTTAGACAAAGGCTAGAAGTTAACTGCAACGCAAACTGCCTCAATCAACGACAGAAATATAATGGAATTCTTGGGTTTAATACAATAGTTCGAACAAAAACAAGGCTGAGATACGGCAAGGTGTCGTGGACCTCACAGAACCATCCACTAATGAATGTATCACCCATGGATTTTAGACGAGAAGATGTTGCTCTGGTAGAGAGTTATTTCCCTGTAAAAAGGGGATATTTGAAGCAATTCGTTATGTTGCGTATGATAACATTTTAATAAGAATTAATAATAAAATATCGAAGAACGTTTTATCTAGGTTATTTTGCCTTTTTATAATAAATATAAAATTAATATTATATATTTGGCATGACAAGCAGTCTGAACGTTCATCCCTCAATAATGATCTCTTGTGATTCGAGATAGTAAAAACCATCGTTGTTTTCCAAACAGTTCCGCCTACACAATTTGAATTAAACTTCTTGGATCAACCCCTGATCCAGACATTTTAGAAAGGTGCTGCATGCTAGAATCACCTCCCAGAGCATTAACAACATGACGCTACATCCTAACAAACCCACCACTGTCTGATTCGATCCTCGGCCTCATGGATAGAAAGCGAAAAAAAAAAAGTGATCTCAAAAACAATAAGTGGATTGGATATTGAATGAGATGTCTAGATGAGAAGCGAACAAGATGAAAGCAGAACCGACTGAAAAATAAGAAGATAAAGTTAATCAAAGAAATTGGAAATAAGAACGATGGAATGAGATTCTACTGGGTTCACTGTGTGTCTGTGCCTGAGCACACGCGTTTACTAACAGGCGCTCGCGTCCGTGGTTGGGCTATCTAAAAATATGCCCGCTGTAATCAACATTCCGATCAATTCATCAAACATTCACTTCGACTAAGGGCTACGTTCTAGATATGTCTCTACTCATTTTTCTATGCCACCATTATTCTGGGTTCACTTCAAGAAAAACACTAATTATTAATGAAACCAGATCCTTCACTCAATAAATTTGCTTGTCAAATATTGACTTTTTATTTAGGTCTTAGTCCATTTACTGGACACACACACACGCGCACAAACACACACACAAACATACACATGCAATCACACACACAAATATATATATATATACAAGCAGTATAGCCCGGCGTTACTCGGGTGTAATAAAAACTTTAAAACTAATCCATGGTTCTGGAGCTCAGACTCTTCGGACCTTGCCACGAAAGACTAAAAAGCAATAGTTGTTTCCATGTAAAATGAAACCGTAGACTGAAAGAAAAATGAATGGATGTAAGTCAAATTTTGATTTTGTGGTATCGATATCAAGTTTTTTCGTCGTAAACTGAATTTTGAAGGCTAAATAAGTCCTCTGAGTAAATGGTATCATGACTGAGGCTAAGAACCTCAATTATACCTACTTAGAGCCAAACCCGAATAAAAGGGCTGAAAAGATACAGACATACAGGCAGATAAACAGACACACACACAAATATCTTGCTTCATATATATATATATATATATATATATATATATATATATATACATATATATATATATATATTATCGATTTTCTGCACTATTGTAAGAACTGCAACCTTGAAACTTCTAAAAATCGTTTCTTATGTATTTGTCTATGAGTGTATCAAATTTGATTAAAATCGGACCACTCTCTCTATAACCCAATTTTTTCGATTGTCAATTTTCGATATTTATCCCGGGTACATCGACACAAACCCGAGCGAAGAACCCTCGCAGACGCTTAAAGTACAACTGTGTAAATTTTCAAGAAAATCGGTTCAGCCGTTTCGGAGTCTATAGGTAACGGAGACACACACTCACACAGAGACACACACAAAGTTCCATTTATAAATAAGTTTAGATATATATATGTATATAGTCGCCGGGGTATGTTGTTCTGGTTGTCTGAAGATCATGGAAATGTTAAACAAGTAGCAGTCTGTTGTTTGTCTCTTTTGAGCTGTGACGTGTTTTTGGTTTGTCCTAATAAACTAGGCATTAAGCTCAGTTGATTACCGTCAGGTCAATTAGTAAGTTGACGTCATACGGGATACACGCTTTGGGCAATCATGTCTGGATAGAAGATTATACCCCAGTATGTTGTCATTGCTTTCTGTGGTAGACTGGTTGCTAGCCAAGGCTATAGAACCCAATCTGTTCTATTATTTAGCCTATAACTGGAGGGAAGAGACGGATTAATATCTTTCCCAAGGGTATTTGCGCGGAAGTGAATGCAAGGAATTCAACTGGAATTCGACCTCTGCTCCCCGATTTGTCGTTCCCAGTTGATGTCCAAGACGGAACATGCGTCACAGAAAATCGAAGGCTCTTTGGAAGGGCAAAAGATGTCTTTCAAACGTTAAGTAAAGCATTAAGAAATAGAAAATGAATAATTAACTTTAATATTATATCCCTTCCCTATGAGGTAGTGAATTTTAGGCAATCTCATCATAGATAAACATACTTGGGGCAACAGAAAACTATGATGTGTATACAATAGACTGAACTCATGAGAAATGAAAAAATTGTTGAAAAAATGAAATTAAAAAGCACGCTTTTGATTAAAATCAGGAAAATATTTCTAGGCAAGAGAAGAGGTAAGTGTGCTTAGAAAATTTGACAATCAATGTACATATTGAAGTTTACAGAGAGAGAGAGAG
>JBBBDQ010000569.1:1320000-1442500 GCA_037127315.1 Ascarosepion bandense | reverse complement strand
AACTAAGCAACTGCTTTACTACTATCCATCTGCTTTGCAACTACTGTACAACTACATTATTTAGTTGTCCCACCCACTAAGGGCAACATGTGACACATGGTCAGTTATAAGTGGGTTTTTCGTGCTATATGGCCCGGCCAAAAAATGGCTGTCTATTTTTCCCCAGTCGTGCTTCTACTCTTCGGCGGAACCACGACTGGGTCAGGGCTCTCTGCTCGGAAGCAGAGAGCGCCCTCTACCCGAAGGCAGAGTGCTGACAGTAATAATGGCAGTTGCAACTGGGCAACTACTGCCTTTCTCTGTATAGGCAGGATTCTATGTACACATCAGTCGAATCCATTCTTATGTTTAAAAAAAGTGATCCCGAACAATAAGGTAATAGCAATCATTTATTTGTCTACGCATTAATGATTTCATTCTTGACATCCCCGGATGACCTATATCTTTCAAGATTTTCCTTTGCAGTGCATATATTATTACCACTATATCTGCATATAATAGCACTTTCTCGCAGATTGATAAAAGTGATATTTCAGATTTTTTCCATGTTTTTCTTTCAGCCGTAACCGTTTCTTCATTTCTTTCATGAATGCGTCTTTCCCGGGTGATTTTATTATTTCTTCTAGAGTCAGGGTTAACTCCCGAATTTTATTGCATAGTAGATCTGATATTTATTTTTCATCCTTTAAAGCAGATATCACCGTGTTTTCTAATAGTTCTGCAAATTTTGGAATCAACCAAGACAAACCGTCAGCGTATCCTAGTTTCTCGACGATAGGTATTCCATCTTAAAGTCGTAGTTTTACAAGATTATTACCGAGTTCTGTAATCCGTTAGCAGTGGTCTATGATCCGTCTGTAGGGTCAATTTTTTTTTCTATGGATAAACTTGTGAGATTTTTAACTGCTTAAATTATGGTCAGGTCTTTCTCCATCTGATTATAACTTCTTTCTTCACAAATCAGGGTTTTTGAAGAATAGGCCCTGGGCCATGTAGTCCCATCTTCAAACATATGTAGAATTGCCATTCCAATCCCATAGTTATTAGCCTCAAATTCTACAATTATTTCTTTTTAGGGTCAAAACGCGCTAATAATAAATCTGCTATCAGACCCCTTTTTCTATTTTCTGGAGAGCTTCTTCGAAATCTTTTGACCAAATCTATTTTGCACTGTTAACCGCCTGCAGTCACTTTCTCACCGGCGTGACGTGGCTTCCCTGTGCCTCTTTTATAAATACTTTCATGACTTCTGCTCTGATGAATTTAAATCACTGGTGCCCCCTAGGTGTGAGTTTGGACTAGATTGGCAACTAGGTCCCACCATTTTACAGTGAAACCGATGAAATGTAACCGCAATTTCTACACCAACAGCTTCTTTTATCGCAATTCCCGCCTGTGGAATTCCATTTCGAATGCTTGCTTCCCCGACGGCTGTAACCTCCAGGAGTTTAAATGTAAGGTCAATAGACACTTCCTAACACACTAAACCTCCCATTCACTCCAACTCTCCCCCTATATACATCCTAACTTGTCTATCGCCCTGTGTAACCCCCTGTGCTACAGTGGCAGTGGAATGCCTTGCTTGGGGTGACATGATTAAAAAAAAAAATATCATTTAGTGGGACGCTAAGCTCGTGATTTTTGGGGAATTTATATCTGTAATAGTTGGCCAAGACTAAAAACGCCTAAAGATTAGTAACATTGTTTGGTGGTGGCATACTTTTAAGAGATTCGGTTCTTTCCAGGTCCGGTCTTTTTGTTTTGTTTTGTTTTGTTTTGTTTTGTTTTCGTAGATTATTTACCCCAAATATTTGATCTGCTTCATGAAAAACTCACATTTATCTGAAATTAGCTTGAAGTCATATTCATGAATCTTCTGAAACAATGCCTTGATATGGTTGTTGTACTGTTCTTTGTTTTCGCTCTTTAGCAGGATGGCGTCCAGGTACGCTATGGCAAATTCTAGCCCAGTTTACATGGCGTCCGTTATTTCTTGAAACAAACTAGGAACGACCTTTAACCCAAACGGGAGACGATTTAGCTTCGAGAGTTTCTTGTGTTAATTAATTGCTTATAAATTTGAGCATTGTTCCCCCAATTTCACTTTTAGATATGAGCCAGACAGATCAATTTTACAAAACACTTTGCCACCATTCAGCTTAAAAAAATATCTTCCGATGAAGGTAACAGGTATGTGTGATCTTGTAGACAGTCATTTAATCCGGTTGAAAAATCGGCATAAACTCGGATATTTTTGGTTCTTTTTTCTTACATACACTGTAGGCGAAACGCAATCTGAGTAGCCAACTTTAAAAGTTATATCCATTTGCTCTAAGCGTTATAGTTCTTAATTTGCGAAATCTGAAACTTGTACATTCCTTTTTGCTTCGAATACTGGTCTTACGCTGTTTTTAATTTCGAACCTGACCCTCCTCTAACAATTGTTTGGTACTCGTCAATGATAGACAACATATTTTCTTCCATGTTTGTTCATTCACAATAGAAATGTCGCTTCAAATATTCAACAATAACCTTACCGTATGACCATTTATTTCCATTTTCACTTTCGTTCTTGAATAAATCAACATTTAATATTGATTAATTTTTGCTTCTTTCTTTTCTGTTTATGCCAACAGGTGGAGCTTTTCATGACCGACATAGCCACACTCAAAGTAAACCTTATCCTTAAAAAACAATCCTTTTTTTTAAAAATGCCACCCACACAGGCAACCCACTAGAATGTTTTCGGCTTAAATTTTGTTTGTTTTATCGCTTGTAATCGAGAAATCTTTTTTTCGTTGATCCGCGTATTGTCTCTTTACATTTATCAGCATCTGGCTTTTCTCAGTCACTTTCTGTAGCATAATTTGATAGTCTTACTCCATAATTGTCAGAATCATTGTTCTGATGTCTTTGTTCTTTGACGCTGTAAATCCATGGACGAGGATTAAACATTTACACATTTAGACGGAAATTTAAACAATTCACAGTTTGAATTTACATTGCCTGCATCAGCAACAAATTCTTCCTACTCTGAAGTTACAATATTTAAATACTTATATCGAGTATGAAACAAACTGTCTCTTCCGTCGAATATTCCTGACAAAATTTTTATTGTCTCCTCGAACAAGATTTTCTCCGGCTTTTTAGGTAAAATTAGATTCGTGTATTTAGTGTTCTCCTCTGTAACTAATCTTTGAACGAACAATGTACCTTTCTCCTCCTGAGGCTATTGTTCGCACCTTTTCAAAAAAATCATCTCGTACCTACGAAAATAGGCAGAGAAAATTATTCCATTGTCTGGATCATACTTGAATTCTGATAACAAATTCGATATTCCTTCAGGGAAAATAATCTGTAGCCCAGTTCTTCTGTTGTTTTACATATTACGGCTTCGCACAATAGCATCTGTCTTCTGTTTGTTGTTTTCGTAATTTTATCAGTTCATGCTGAAAATTTTTGTGATTTTTTACTTGTTCTTATTGCTGTAACAACTGTTGCCTGTTATGATTGTTGCTTCTGCTGTTGTAACTTCAAACTAACATGTAATGCTTTTAGTCAGTTGTTCTATTTTTGTTGAACAAATTCACTAAGTACTTTCAATGTAAGTAATTATTACTGTTGTACGTTTTACAAACAGTGTCTTGAGGTCTTTCTCGCTGTGTGGTCAAATCGAATCTCAAGTTGCCACTGTTGTATTCTTTAAAGAGGTTACAACCAGACAAGGTGGTACTCGAGTGAAAGAACAGTAACATGTACGTAGATGAAAGAAGAGAGGTTTATTGTAAAGAGAATACACTACGACAAGACAGAGAATCTGGTAGCAGGGTAGTAAAAAGGTATCTTCTGTGGTCACAATATATGACTATTAATATAGTCAGTCCACATAAGTAATAAGGAGTGCGGGACATTCTATTACAACATATTCAGAAATACATCACGTTTTGGGTATACATTTTTACATCCTTTCCTTAAAAATCGTGCACATATTCGCAAATTCTATTGGATATTGATAAGTCATCTCCTGTTTTTAAAACACTCACAGCTCCAATGTTTTAAAACACTCACAGCTCCAATGTTATATATAATTAGAAAATAGACAAATACAGATGAGATCAACTTTGAATACATAAGAAAAACTAAAGCAACTTGAAAAATTTATCTCGCAGAATTGTATCCCATATAAAAAGGGACATTTATGAAATCCGTCCTTTTAAATATCGCAGCAGTTATATGAAAAAAATGTAAAGCTGTTCACCATACACTAATTTCAAAAGGAACATTAACAAACCTTCAGGTCCTGGGCACGGCGGCAAACTGCATCCAGCAGCAGCGCCCCTAATTTAAAGGTTGCAAGGAGCATGAGACCACCTCTTAATTGCCGTTGATCACCAGTCCCCCTGAACCGGCATGGTAGCACCTGTTAGCGTCCAAGCTAGGGACAAATAATTAAGCCCCAAACTTGGGTCAAATCACTATGAAATGATAAAAACAGATTTTTATAGAAATCTAAACTTATTTAAAAATGGAAGTTTATCTCTGTGTGTGTGTGTCTGTGCTTGTGTGTGTCCGTTACCTATAGACTCCGAAACAGCTGAACCGATTTTCTTGAAACTTCCACAGTTGTACCATAAGCGTCTGCGAGTGTTCTTAGCTAGGTTTTCTGTCGAGGTACACCCATTAAGTATCGAAAAAACCGGGTTATAGAAAGAGTGGGCCGACTTTAATCAAATTTGATACACGCATAGACAAAGACATAAAAAACGATATTCAGAAGTTTCAATGTTGTAGTTCTTACAATAGTGCAGAAAATTGATTTTATATATATATATATATATATATATATATATAAATGGCAAGATCTTTGTGTGTGTGTCTGTTTATCTGCCTGTATGTCTGTATTTTTTTCAGCCCTTTATTTTAGTTTTTGCTTCGGGTTTGGATCTAAGTAGGTATAATTTTAGCTCTTAGTCTCAGCCATGACACCATTTACCCAGAGCACTTCTTTAGCCTTCAAAAGTAGTTTACGACGAAAAAAACTTATTTGCTATCGATACCAGGAAAGCAAAATTTGACTGACATCCATTCATTTTTCTTTTAGTCTACGGTTTCGCTTTAACTGGAAACAACTATTGCTTTTTAGTCTTTCGTGCCAACGTCCAAAGAGTCTGAGCTCCAGGACCATGGATTAGTTTGAAATTTTCATTATACCCGATCAACGCCGGTCTATACTGCTAGTATATACATAAAATAGAATTTTATAGAATAATATACATTTTTGAAGGAAAAATATTACCAGCAATACATTTTTGAAGAAAAAATTATGACCATAACACAATTTTGAAGGAAAAAAAATTCTCAGCAAATCATTTTTGAATACAAAGCTAGAAGACATATTCGGTTCTTTAAAATAGAAATGAATAAAAAGAAAAAGGAATTAATTAGAATCTGACTAAATCAACCTTCTCACTATATCCGAATATTGAAAAAAATACCTTAAACCCCCATATGTCTGGCATTAAATAACCCACAGAGGTTGATATGTCATTAAACAAAACAGAAAACTCAAATAAATCTTGAAAAATACATTTGAGGTAATAGATGAAAGCCGATATTTCTACTGCTGGAATATGTTGTACTATCCTTAATGCGCCACGCATAATGAGACGTTAACAACACGTAGGTGATTCAATATTTCAGGGACTGGTTAATTGGGCTATCATAGATAACGAAATGGTGTGCATATGGTTCGTTTTAGATTGTTTTCAACTCATACATACATTCGAAGGCACACGTAATTAACAAAAAAAGCAAACCATCGATTTCAGTAAGTAATTTATGCACAATATTTCACGGCAGAAGTCTTGAGCATAAAATAATTGAATAATAGCCATTGCATTATATCCGATTCATGAAGCGGTTGGCGTGTTCAGCAGACATGAACTCGACTGAAAAATTATAGAGCATTATTAAAAGGGTGATTTAAATTGCCTGGTGACATTACATCATGCATTACATATCATTAGTGGAAATCTATTTTAAATGCTGCTAATCGTCTTTGAAAGTAAGTGTTTAATAACTCAGAATTTATAAACGAATTATAAAATAGTTTTAGAATATTAAACAAGCAATTCAAATTAACATTAACTGTAAATTGATCGTCATTACAATGACACGATTTTCAATTGTAGAAAATGTTTAACTTCGTAATATGTGCATAAGTTCTGCAAATTTCCATTGCAACATAATTTTCTTTAAAGTACCATTAACCTTTATAATAATATGTAAAATCATAAACTGTTGCCATATGTTGCCTACTATAATTGATATACATAGTTTATGAATGTCCTGCAAGTTAAGAGTGCCGATAATCCCACGCATACCTTCATCAGATTTCTTAAGGTATGGAATTTTAAAACCTGACTAATTATATGAAACGTAGAGCGCGTGTACACACACACACACACACACACACACACACATATATATATATATATATATATAGAGAGAGAGAGAGAGAGAGACACATACACATATATATATATATTTTAACATTTCTGGATATATGCTAAAATAGTTAATGATAATACGATATTTGTATGCATGATTATGGCAGTATTCCCTCCATCACACACACACACACACACACACACACACACACACACACACACATATATATATATATATATATATATATATATATAAGCACATAAGACTGAAGGAATTTGAGTAAGAGAAATTGTTCACATTGCCAAAAAATGATTCATAGCTAGCAAATTAATTGAATAATAACTAAAGTCTCCTTTACTTAAACCTAAATGAATGTTTGTTTGAGTTTTGTTTAACGGCATATTAACCATCATGGGTTATTTAATGTTCAAAATGTAGGGTTTTAAGGTTATTCTTTTAATGTTCGGTTATATTGAGAAGGTTGATTTAATAAGATTTGTAATAGTTTGTAATATTTTCTATTTTAGAAAACTGAAAATGTCTTCTAGTTTTTTATTCCAAAAATGTTTTGCTGATAGTAATTTTTCTTCAAAAGTGTGTTACGATAATAATTTCTTTCCTTCAAAAATGCATTGTTGGTAATATTTTTCCTTCAAAAATGTATATTTTTATATAAAAGTCTATCTTTATGTATTTATTTCTATAAAAGTGCATTTGTATGTATATATTTCTATAAAAGTCTACTTTTATAATTTCCTAGTGTTTTCACCTCAGTTTGGATTTTAACTATTTGCCCATAGCTGGGACCCTAACATCTCCTACCACTCCTGGTCAGGATACAGCTAAAAACAACAGCAATTAAGAGGTGATTCCATGCTCCTCACAACCTCCCAATCAGTGACCTTGCTGCTGGATGCAGTTGACCGTCATGTCCGGGACCATAAATGAATGTTATTTTCCACCATTAAACGTGGTCTGCATGAGAATGGGATGTCATATTCCAGCCGATCAACCTCTATGAAGAAATAGAAATCCGCAGCAAAAGTTATGAACCTCGAAACAGCAAAATATCAAGTTTTTTAGGAGAGTAGGAGCTTATGTTTGCGTGTTAAAAAGTAAATTAATAATGCAATATTATATTAATCCAAGGTGATTCTTTGTCCTATATTTTTGGCGTTATAAATGAAAACAATTGTTGCATATTTTTCGTTTATATAATACACGGACATAGAACGTAAACAAGATATTATCATCATTTCTGTTAAATTTTATCATTTTGTCCCTCTATGAATATAAGTGAGCAAACAGCAGATATAAACTACCGGCCATAATTATTAGGCCACTGCAGTTTTTTTTAAGAATTGATGTATTTCATACTATTTTTAGTATTGGTTTTCAAATGAAAATAGAATGGTGCTTTTGTTATTATTACTTTGCAACATTTTCCAACGCATGAAAGCATAGATGAACTCGGCCAAATCACCCTAAGTTTTATTCATTCTTTCATTGATGAAACTGCAATATAGGTGATTATTAAATATTTATAAATTCATTTGATTCACATGATATTGTGCAGTATTAAGTAAACAACCATTTTATTTTCCTTTACAATTATTCATTTGGCAATAAATACTGAAAAATAGTATAAAATGCATCGGATTTTAAAACACTGGTGTGGCCTAATAATTATGGCCGGAGAAAAAATGTTAAGTGAATAGTATTATATTAGACAAAGCATTGTATTCTGGCATACACTCACCGACCTGATAGAATTCGTGAAGTTACAAAATGAACATTTTAGAGAGTTTTGGTGTCAATCTGAAGATGATTTAGAAAGAGTTGGAAAATACATTCGGTCAACATCATGGTGTTTGGCATGATCTCTAGTGATCGCGACGTGTGCCTCTATACTTGTCTCATAAACTTCAGATTCAACACGGGAGCCTACATCAAACGACTTGAAAAGGTAGTTCTGCCCTAGGTCATATGTATGGCTGCAGCAAAAACCTATGTTTGGTAACAGGCCTCTGCTCCATAGTACGAAATCAGGAACAACCTTTTATAGCTGTCAAACAATTTCTATGACACCATCACCTCATACACCTAACTACCTAACTCCCAGATTGAAACCCTCTTGATTATTATGCGTAGGGCGTATTTGAATGAAGGAAAAATTGAAACATCTTTTAACACAAAAGATGAATAGAATACAAACCATCACAGACAATCGTTCCTACGCCCATTAACATGGATCAGGCTTCTCTCCCTGAGAACGAAACACTGCCCCTCCTCGGTTTAACTCTCACACCAGACTTCAAGTGGAATAACTATATAGAATCCATAGCTAAATCCGCTGCTAAGAAAGTTGCTTCTCTGTGTTGGGCCAGGAAGTTTTTCCCGTCCCAAACAATCCTGCACATATACAAGTCTACCATCCGTCCGTGCATTGAGTATTGCTGCCATATCTAGTCAGGTGCTCCTGCTATCAACTTCGGTGTCCTCGACCGAATCCAACAGATAATCTGTAATGTGATCGATCCCGACTTGGCAGCTATGATACAGTCAGTTTCTCACCGACGCAGTGTGGCTTTCCTGTGTCTCTTCTACAAATACTTTCACGGCTTCTACTCCGATGAACTTAGCTCACTGGTGCCTCCTATATACGAATTTCCTCGAGCCAAAAGATTAGCAACTAGGTCCCACCCTTTTACTGTGAAGCCAATAAATTGTAAACACAAATACTACAGCAGCTTCTTTTCTCGCACTTCCCGCCTGTGCAGTTCTCTTCTGCATACTTACTTTCCTGACAATTACAATCTCCAACAAGTTAAATGTAAAGTCAATAGTCATCTCCTGTCACACTAACTTACATCCTCTCTCTGTTATGCTTTTCTACATCCACCTCACTCTCATCAGTCCTCTCTTCCCTCTCCTACCCTCTTCCTGACACCCCTGCAAACTCTCACTCCTTATAACATTACTCCTCGACCAACCCACTCTCAGCAGTAATCTCTTCCCTCTCCTACTCTCTTCCTAAAACCCTCAGCAACCGCTCATTCTTCATAACATTCCTCCTATATAACCCCTGCACAACAGTGGCAGTAAAATGCCTTGCTTGGGGCGACTCGATTTAAAAAAAAATGTATTAAAGCAGCATTCACCAATTTACACAAGTAGACCGTCCATGACAAATTTGCAGGAGATTCCAAAGTTGTTTGAAGGTCAAATGGCTATTCTATTGAATAAATTTACTTTTTAGTATTTCAAGATATTTTTCTGTAAACTTGGTAAATATATCTGCCAAAATGAGTTGTATGGGTAATTTTAAGTTTAGTGCAATTTACACGTCAGTGTATCCATTGCACCATTTATAAGGTCAGAGTTAAATCCCAGACTGCAAATACATAGAAAGTGTATTAACAGACATCAGAAAATTTCGTCAAAATCCGATTGAAAATAGAGACAGGAAGAAATCCTTTCCAAAAGCTAAGTAAAATATAAGTAAACTTGAAATATTCGTTTGAAAGAAACAAAAAATATACTAAACTGATACGTAATATCTCTCCTTCCATATGTCAATGGGACACTAGAGACTCCGGGGAACAGAAAGGTGATTCTACAGAAAGATGCTAAGAATATCATAAACTGAACATGTGAGCAACAACAAAATTTTAGAGAAAATCGAAACAAAATGTTCAATCAGTTAAGTGTCATACGTGATACACGCTAGGGCGATCATGTCTCGGAAGAGACATGACTGACTGGGCAGAAGATTATCCCGCAGTAGGTTGCCATTGCTTTCTGCGGTAGATTGGTTGCCAGCCAAAGATATAGAATCCAACCTATCCTGTTATTTAACCGATAACTGGAGAGAAGAGACGGATTAATACCTTTAACAAGGGTATTTGCGCGTAAGTGAATGCAAGGAATTCAGCTGAATTTCGAACTCGGATCCCCGATTTCTTGTTCCGAGTCGATATCCATTGCACCACAACGCACATCCATAGAGAAATGTTCACATAGAGACAGTTGAAAATACTAGGGTGTATAATGAAGGGAGGGAGAAATGTCTCACTCGCAGAGTATATTCAAGCAAGAAGGACAAGTTAAATCAGTGTCTAACCGAACTAAAAACTCGCAGAAATGGTTGGCAAAATAGTGATTAGGATAGTTAGCAAAAAGACAATATTTACTAAGCGTTAAAAAGGACAGGAAATAGTGAAAAGCCATGGTCACGCATTATCGACATTTAAATGACCCAACACTTAGAAAAATAACAAGAATCTCTATTTACGTTAGCGACATAAACCTTTTGAAATATTTTATTGCAAGACAATACAGATCGCTACTTATTGCACATTCTTTTATGTGTGATTCTTCAGGGAATATTTTTATTAATTTCTTTTTGGTAATCCGATGATCTCACGTAACTTTTAAATGTTCTTCCATTTTGTTCCCATCACTAAATGTCATCACAGTATCTTGTTGCTCTTTGGAGACAATGTCGTTCTTAGCACTCATGAAAATGATTCTGCATGTCTATGACACTAGATAAATATGAGAAACTAGAAATTAGAGTAGTTCAAAAAGTTCTAAGCCTCAAACATAATGATTTGGAGAAAAGACATTATTCACTATTTTCAATATAGTCCCGCTTGACACTTGGATCAACGATTAACGTGACATCCTGACCCTAGGAAAACTTATCCACAGTACATATGATCTCATCATTGTTTTAGAAATGGCGACCACACTGGTGGAATTTGAGTTTAAGAAACAGGAAAAAGTCATATGGGGCCAAGTCTGGTAAAAGGGATGGGGTTGGAATTTAAAGCCACAGTTGTATGCTTTAACTACTGCAGCCTGGTTAATATGAACAGCCATGAAGGGCACATCAGCCCTCAGCTGCCATCTGCGTTTAGCCTTGATTGCTTTCTTTAGTTGTTTTAATTCTGATGCATAATTTTTCCCCTTTACAGTTATTTTATCATAATTAAGCGTTCAGAATAAAAAAAAAACATCTGAAGTTATCATTTTGACAACAAACGCTGCCTAATTGAACTTCTTCGGGGATTGATGTTTAGAAGTAAATGAGACAGATCCCCGGTAAAATAAATAAAGGCACCTTAAATAAAATACTCAAAGTGGGTCAGAGATATTCGGTGGACTCAGCAGATGGGAATTCCTTAATGAAGTCACGGCAAGGAGCCTAAGGGAGACATAATATTATAACCGTTAGGAGTGAGTCCTAGAAGTGTGGACGAATTTTTGAAACTTATACGAAGTAAGAAAAAAGTACTATTTCTTCGGCTCACATAATAACATAACAGTGGCGACGATAAATTAGAACCATGTTGGTTTATCTGTTTACTTTGGTGTGTGAAAAGAAAATGGGAAAAAGAGGAAGTAATTTTTAAATATGGAAGAATTATTGGCCCAAGTATTTACATTACAACAACAGCAAGCGTATCAGCATCAGTGTTGGAACTACAGAAACAACAACAAACTTAATCAAAATAATACGGAAGAAAACGGAAAGCTCTTCAAATTCTTTTACTCCCGATGCGGTGGCAAATGCCATTGCTGAATTCACATACAATTACAGTTTTGCTTACTTTAGAAGATACCAGTGAATTTACCACAAACAATGCAATGAATAGAAATATGAGAAATAAACAAGACGTTTTTTCAGAAAGTTAGCATTAGCAGAAGAAGAAACATACTGTAATTGTTTAATATCAAAGAACATTAGAAAACAGTAAATTGTCAGTCAGACATTTTTAACAAGAAATGTTCGTTATTCAATACGCGTTTGAAATGCTCTACCGATGAAAAAGGAACTTGAAGATTTTGTCACATATGCTGGAATCTTTAATAATGAATGTGAATGATTTAAATTAAACAACCCGACTTCGAATATGTTTAAAAGATCCATTTATCTTTATGGTTAACGGTGAAAAATGACGCAAAGAATTCATGCTAAAATTTTAATTAAAATTGAACAGAATAAATAACTTAGACTACTAGAAATATCGAACGAATGTCAGAGAATCCTAAGTCCGAGATACAATACAGAGCAAAGAATAATGTTCATATATACAAGCCAAATAAAAATCTGGAAAAAGAAAAGAATAAACCATGTTCCCGATGTATAAAGTTACATCATGGAAATGGCTGTCCCTTTAAGAAGTGAAAGTGCTACACTGTGGAAAAATAGGACATAAAATATCACACCGTAAAACTAAATAAAGGAAAAGCTCTCACATAAAAAAAAATCGTTCACAGCGTTGTGATGGAAAAATAATTATAGATAACCCAAGAATATTCTTCTATGTGAAAATTAATAATGAGGATGTAAATATGCACTGGTAGTGATATCACAATAATTAACAAACACACTTGGAAAGCAAATGGAGGCAAATGTAAAACTTACATTACAAAGAACCTTGAAAATAGCATGTGGCCTGTCGGATGAGAAATTTTGTTTTATTGGTGAAATGATTTTTTCAACCAGACTGGCAACTGGGTCCCACCCATTCACAGTCAGGTTAGCCAAACGCAGACGACAATTCTACTCCTGCAGCTTCCTCTCTCGCACTTCCCGCCTGTGGAACTCACTCCCGTATTCTTGCTTTCCTGACGGCTACGACCTCCAGAAATTTAAAAGCAAAGTTAATACTCACCTACTAACCACTGGCCTCTAGCTCTCTCCCCTCCCCTGTATAACCTTCCCTTTCTCTCCGCCCATGTACCTGTCATTGCACCTGCTTTCTCAGCTTTCTATTGTTCCTTTCTAACTAGCTTGTACTCCTCACTCTTTTGTAATTAATCTCTTTACATTTATGTAACCCCCTGCACATCAGTGGCGTTTCTGCCTTGCTCGGGGTGAAATGATTAAAAAAAAAAAAAAAAATTTCGTAAGAAGTTTGTAAAAACTAAGCCTGAAGTATTTAAAAGTACTACAAACTTTTTCGGTAGTGGCTGGATATATTATTCGAGTAGAATTTCCACATTAAATCTTTATTTAAATAAATCTAAGTGGGCAAGCTACTAGTTTAGAAAAACAGTGAGAAAATTTAAAGGAAAAAAATGAAAAACAAATCCGATGTTCTGTCGGATGAATTAGGTCGGTGTTCCAAAGTCAGAACGAAGTTTCAAATGAAATTCGCACCGATATCTTTGCTTAAACCAAAACGTGCTGCATTGCTCGAACCAATGGATCAAGTCAATGAAGAATTAGACACACTTAAAAAAATAATAGGTGCAATTGAGAACAGGTATCATTCCAAATGAGCAACAACAGCAGATTGTGTAAAGAAAAAAAATAATTCAACGGATTAAAAAATGTTTCGAACCCCACAACAATCTATTACTAAGCCCAGAGGAATTTCTTGCAAATTTCAACGGTTAAAACATTTTTTCGATGATGACTTTTACTGGAGCGTATTTAACAATATAAGTTGAACAATAATAGCCATAAATACGCACAAAGGTTTGTATCAGTTCAACTGAATTCTTTCTGAGATAAAAGCGTAACTTGATATATTTCATCAACAGATGAATACCATACTTACAGTTTGTGATTTTGCAGTTGCTTATCTGGATGATATGTTAATTAAAAGTGTATCTTAATAGTAACAAATCAGGTATGTGAAAACCGTTCTTTAAAAAATAAAAATGAGGAAAGCTGCGATTTCTCTGCCTAGAATTAAGTACCTAAAACATACCAATAACAAAAATGGCCGTTAACTAGATCTGTTGAGGGAAAGTGCAATTAAGAATATGCCTCCTCCAACAAACGTTACTAGGTAACAAGCATTTCTAGGACGAGAAAACTATTGTCTATCTATGTACTTACTATGCAGAATTAGAGGACGCCAGAGAACAATTCGCTGAAAAAGACGTAAAGTGGAATAAGACAAACAAGTGTCAGAAGGCGTCTGAAAAAATCAATAAAATACTAGCGTCAGACTTATCATTAGTGCAGTAAGATCCGAAAGTAGGAATCGTATTGGCTTCTGCGTAAAGATGATGACAGTAACATTATACACAGAAGGACTTTCGCTTCCAGACGGGAAATTGTCTTCTATTATCAGTTTATACTTCGAAAAAAGAATTTTTCCGATGTCTGGCTTTGGCTTTGTAAAGCAATAAATCAAGTGTTTGTGAGGGATTCCGTTCAAGGTTGTCTGTTTGACGGGCTTGGTTTAACGAAGCTGGAAGATCGCTCTACATGACCTTAGACGCTAGATCGAAATGCCTCACCAAGAGGTATCCCTCGTCTAGGTGGTGATACTAAAGATATTTTTGATCAGTAAAATCTTTCTTTGCCGGTTTGGGGAAATTCTTGAATAGCCTACGGTGAGTCGATGGAGACCGTATGAACGCTTTCTGCAAAGCCCTGGTCCCGTTTTGCAAGTTTCTTTAACACATAGTTCATATGCTTCTCGAAAAATTCTTTTTTCTTGAGACAGTTCTATTTGTAGCAATGCAGCAAAATCATTAACTCGGGCTGAGCACTAAGTTTTCCTGTGTTTACCAGATATTATGCAAATCGAGATATGGAGGACGCGACAGAAGAAATTGTATAGAAAATAAGAAGTTTATCTCTTCCCAACTAAAATTGTTTTTAAGCATCAGCTAAAGTAAAAATCAGAACAGAAAAACGATGACTCAATTGAATTAAGAAGGTTGTGGTTAACCCTTGTGCGTATCTATCAAGTGAAAAGAGCTGACGTACAGTGTCATTTTGATGTCGCTTATCCATTAGGATATTGGTAGCCAAGTATTAAATATTGGCAACCCCACCCAAAATAAGGTAGTTTAGGCTCGTTTTGTTTAGAATTTTTTATACCACGTTAAAATAACTAGGAATTGTATGCTCATCGGCCTCTTTTGATTTCGTTTCCACTTTCTATAGCTTAATTCTCCATCCTCTTCTCTGTTAAGTGACAAGAAATATCAGTGCTCTGATGGATGTGGACTTTTCATTGTTCGAGTGTGATTTTTCGTTATTGTTGAGTGAGTAGTTATTCGAATGAAAGGTTTTTGATTCGTCCAGTTAAATGATATCCTTGACACAATTATGGATTGCTAATTTTTTATTACTAATTTCATATACTTTAATTTAATATATATATATATATATATATATATATATATACTATTATGCAAAAATATACTCAGTTATGATCTGAGATTAAGGACAGGATGGTTAAACATACATGAAAATGTTCACGGAAAACCGTTGAATTGCCGTCATTTTAAAATCTCGTGACATTGCACTACACATGAAGGAGTTCTAAAACTAAAATATTCTGTTATACTTTTGAATGATTTGTGAGTGTTTTATTACTAAATTACGTATCTATAAACTGTTTGTTTATAGATACGTAATTTAGATAAAGTTCATTGCATCTTTTTGCCTTCATAAAGTCCATCACAGGACAAAACGCATGGGTGAGTTAAATACAGTTTTCTTCTTGTCTTATTTTTATTTAACCATATACTATGATCCGTTTTTTAAATAATCATTAGGGATTATATTTTCAAATATTGTATTGTTTGTGCCTAGCTAAGTTTAAATTAAGACAGTTGAGGATCAGCCTTTTCGTCCCAAGTTTTGGCCTCGTGCCTTTTTGCCACATTTATTTTGGATTTTTACAAAACGAAATATTAGTCCGGTGGAGTCTGGAAGAATTTCTAATGACGTAAACCTAATGGTGAGACATACTTGTATAACTTTATGAGCGAGGTATAACAGTGAAGAACCAGTGTTTCTTGTATATGCTTTGATTCAGGTTCAAAATGATAAACAATGGGTTCATACTAATTTACTAATCTACTCTAAAATACTCAGGGTTAGACTGGAAGCGAGTCATAAGTGTTATGAAAATGTTAACCCTTTTCAGCATCTGTTCTTCTGTCAGCATTCTTGGAAGCCATCTTGTCGACAATTTGATTATCCCAAATCAGAACTAAATCTACCTGCTAGACAGTGAGATGTCTGTCACCCAAAACCATACAGAGAACAGTATCATCATTTTCATCAGTGGTTGAGGATTTTAACGACCTGGCCGAGAGTCGTTTTCTGTGCTGTCCTTGCGCCGTTTGAGTTCCGAAACCAATTGTTTTTACAGTTGCATATCAAGGGAAGGACAACTGTTTTCAAAACTAAGCATTTCATATCCCGTAACAGAAGATAAATACAAAGAAGAGAGTTCTTCAATATGGCGATGAATGTTGGACAATGTCATCAAAGATGAAGGAAAATCTTGAAGCAACTGAAATGTGATTCTACAGAAGGATGCTGCGGATATTATGGATCGAGTATGTGAGTAATGATGAGGTTTTGGAAAGAATGGAAACGAAAAGGAAATTAATACTGAGCATCAGGAAGAGACAGCTGAAGTTCCTGGGACACGCAATGAGGAAGGAGGGCTTGAAGAACCTGATACTAACAGGCCAGATAGAGGAAAAAAGAGACAGAGAAAGACAAACGATAACATATTTGAAGGACCTAAGCAGGTGGATGATTGAACGAGGGTTGCATGCTGCAACAGGAGAAGGTGTGCTAAGAGACACCAGGGATAGGGAGACGTGAAAAGCCATGATCGCCTACGTCCTGAAAGGACTGGAAACATAGAAGAAGAATCAAAGGGACTCATCAGCAAGTGTCTGTACCTATGTCCTCATGGTTTTACGTGGATGTCTCAAATTTGTTTTAGAGATAATCTATGGCTTCTCTATGCTTCTGTTTAGTTCATCTTTTGTATTTGTCGCACACATACCAACTTCTTTTAAGCTTCTCCTGCAGAGAAATTAAGACAGAAATCTGTATTCATTTTTCTGTTGAATTTATTGCATTCACTTACTCGCAAACACCTTGGGAAAGGTATTAATTTGTCTCGTCTCTCTGCAGCTATAGATTAAATAGGAGGAGAGATTGAGTTATTTAGCCTTGGTTGGCAAACAGTCTACCGCAGAAAGAAATGGCAACCTACTGTGGGCAAATCTTCTTCCCAGTCAGTCATGTCTTTTTTGAGATGTGATCGCCCAAGCGTGTATCACTTATATCAGTTAACTGACTAACTGACCGAGTGTATTGCCACAACCAAATCTTCAGCTATGGCTCCAATTCCGGATGGCCTGTAGAACTGTTTGAACGGCCCTCGTATTTATCTAAAATAGAATAAAGAAAATTAGAGTACCCTAATAACAACTTAATGCAGAAAATACTTTATTATAAATATTTCTAATAAAATCAAATATTCCCACCTGAAGTTCAAATGGCAGAATTATCATATATGTTTAATTACATCCATAAAAATTAAACTAAAATGTATTTTTTCGTAACGGTTATACTGATGAGCGCGTTGCATATTGATATCAGCCCAGAAAGTGTGATTAGTGCTGTGAGTTTTAATTTAAGCCTAGAAGGTTACCCGTAGAATTATTTGCATGTACGTGCTGGCTCTTTTCTTCCCGGCCTTTAGAGAGTTCAAAGGCGTGTAAGCCGATTTGTGTGCGATTTACTTACTTTCAACCCTGTACATTCTGACAGATAAAAATCTACAAAACTATCGCTGCTCTATCTTCATTTTAATGGCAAGTGTTCAGATGCATTACATCGCTTAGTTCTACAAGTTCAGACCCTCATGGCTAGGGTCTGTCAGTTCATGTATTCAGAGTCGGTTGGTATTGTATTGATAAGAAAGAAGATTGATTCCCGAGAAATGCTCCATTGTAGAACATACTCCCTTTATCTATCCTACATAGTCTCATAATCTGGACTTACGTACATGCAACGACCTCATTCTGTAAACCTCTACTATGAGTGGCGCTTGAGTCATATATTTGAACATTTTAGTATAAAAATGTATGAATCTATTTCTTATCTCTCTCCCAGCTAGGGTTTATTTAATCAGAAAGACTAGGCACTCTAGCTTTGGCTGTCAACCAATTTAGGAGAACTTTGAATTCAAGACCACATTGGCACGTAACTAGTACCTCCACTTTGAAAAAAAACTCGTCGCTACGACATATATAGTAACAATACCTCGCGTAGTGAGTCCTTCATACACTACATTTGCTTTTAAATGATGTAAATGCATCTAATACTGTTTGTCTACTTCTATATGGTGCAACAGTTGGCGAGCTGGTTTCACTAGATCAATAACGATTCAGTAGCAATTTCCATCCTCACTAGGTGATTGTCTCACGAGATCAATAAAGAATAAGTAGTGAATTTGATTCTCACTAGGTGTTTTTCACTAGATCAATAACGACTGAATAGTGAGTCCAATTGACACTCAGTGCTCCATACTTTGCACCTTGTGCCACATCTAGAGTACACATAGAAAATCATCATTGAGTAAATCGAAGCTTGTCTCGCTTAAACCATTACGACTGAGTAAGAATTTCAATCCTCACTGGATACTCCATGCTTTCGGCCTTTTACCACATCTAATCTACATTTTCAATGTAGTTATGAAATATTATTTTCATTGTGGAAATTTTGTCTTGCATAATAATATCTGAAATTAAGCGTATATAAGTGTTTGTTTCTTAGCGTAATACTATTCAGCTTTTAGCTGGAAAATCAAGGTTTAATGGTATATCAAAGAAATTCTACAATAATAATAATAATAATATGAGTATTATCATTTAATATTATTAAATAATAGATATAAACGCGGAAGACAATAATAATCCTTATTTCATTTATTAATCCATTTCTTTTTTAGTCAAATCATAGCCAATAAAATTGGTTATGATTTGTGTAAATCTTGTTTTCTATCTATATTTTTTAAATTTAAGTTTTGTCTATCTGTCCAGATACGACAACATTACTCTGAAATTGATCCCTTACTTAAAAAAAGCAACACAAATGTGCAAATGAAATGCAGACGACGTCTATTCACAACATACACTAAATATTATCTAGCACAGTTGTTACGAAGACCCGTTTTATTTTTATTGCAATTACGTATGAATGAATTTTGCAAGACAATGCTAATTTTCCCGTTTTTCTGCTTGATCTGAAATTCTTTTTTAATCATTTCACCCCAACCAAGGCGGTACCACTACTGATATACCGGGGTCTACAAAAGAGAGCTAAAGTTTTAGGCAGGAGATGAATGAAGACAAATACGAACCAGCTACTGACAGTGAAAAAAAAGGGCAAGAAAAGGATTTGAACACAGAAGTGAAGACAGTAGCAAAGGTAGAGAGAAAGGAAAAAAAGATACACGGGATGATGTAGAAAGAGCTGGAATTGAGTGGATAAGAGCTGGAATTGCGTGGATAAGAGGTAGGAATTGACTTTGCATTTAAATTCCTGGTGGTTGTAGAGAAGCGCGAGAAAAGTATCTGAGGGAATAGAATTGTCGTCTTTATTTGGCTGATCTAAATGTAAAAGGGCGGACCTTGTTGCCAGTCTGGTTGCATATGTAAATTCTTGTGGAAGGGGCACTAGTAACCTAAGTTCGTCAGAGCAAAATCCATGAAAATATATATAGAAGAGACACAGAGAAGCCACATCCTGCCGATGAGAAACTGGTTGGTGTCGAACTGCCAGGTCGGGACAAATCACATTACATATTATTCTTTGGAGCCTGTCGAGAACAATGAGACGAACAGCAGAGGTGTCTGACCAGATATGACAACAGCATTCCGTGCACGATCGGGTGGTTGATTTGTATATTCACAAGATGTAATCAAGCGAAAAACACAACCTGGCCCGAAACAGTGACCCAACATTTCTAGCAGTAGATTTAGCTATTGAGATGAATCTAGTCGGAAATTTCACGCGCTTTCGAAATAGGCCCATTAATTTGTAAACCAGGAAAACATTCAACCGAATCAGATAAATCTTTCTATGTTATTTTTATTGATTACCTCGTCATATTAGCTCATTCGACTTCATCATCAATAACTCTGATAATGAAATAAACTAAAGGATAATCTTTCTTCTTCTAAGTCACTGCTTAACCAGACCATCTATGTTTAGTAAATCTCTCTTTAGATCAGATTGTTTTGAATTCATTAGAAGAAACCCACAGGGAAAATATATTGATTCAAATAGGGTAAGAGATTTGAAAAGTCTTGGAATATTGATCATACTGCAAACCTAATTCTAACAGTTTTGAATTGTAATATCTTTGAAAGAGAAGAATTATATTTAGAGTAAAACGGCTAAATTGATTTCAGAACTTTAGCCTCGCGCTGCTAGATAATTTAGATTCCATTGACATTACGCTATATTAAGCTAGACCTCACGCTATAGTCAAAATAGGAGGTAGACCAGGCTATAATGAGGTAGACCTCCCGCTATAGTTGAAATGAGAGGTAGACTTTACGCTATATTGAGGTAGACCTCACTCTATATTGGCCATATGTGTTCTTTGCTCTGTGTGTGTTTTCCTTTTGAGGGATATCATAAATACCTAGACACACATATATTTTTTTTCATTTTAAGCATTATTTTTGGTGGATACTTGTATTTGAGTAGACGTCTTATTTATTTATTAAAATTATATTCATTTAATTATTTTCGTATACCTGCTTAAATGTTCGATAAGTTTTATTAAATAATTATTTAATTTTCGGGAAGGATTCGAACAAACAACTTACAACATATTTATATATAAATACACTGTTTAAAATGTGATATAATTGTTGACGAAGGGTATTTAATACTAGAGAATCAGTAGCTGCAATAATTTGTGCAAATAAATTAATAGAAACAAAAGATATGTCTTCCTAAGATCTTTTAAACTTTCCCTGATCAAATATACCTCATCTGTTGGCACCTTTTCTCTTCCCAGCTCATTTTTCTTTACGCTTTGGACTAATGGATCCAGTCTATTTTTCGCCTTGATGACACGACTGACAGCTGAAAGACTGACATCAACAATATCCGCGATCTCTCTCTAAGGCTTGCCTGTGCGTTCGGGCAGCGTTACAATTTTCGTACCTTGGAGTAACGTCCATCTCAGACGAGAAACGTAGCACACCTAATCGACAATCGAGGCAATCGTGTCTGGGCGTAGTAAAAATCTCATGCAGTCACGGATGAGGCATTATTTTTAAAGCCATTTTATGTGGCTACTAGCCGTGAAATAGACTTTAGAAAGAAACGGACACACAATCCTAAATAGACACAAGCGATACGCCTCTATTCCTGCTTAAAAGACGTGGAAGGGTTGTGAACCAGAAGATAAGCAAATCTGTCTACTATTGATAAAAAAAGAAAAGTATATAGCAAATAATATACATAAGTTTAGGTAAAGACGTTAGAACTATAGCTTAATTAGACTATAGATGAAACCAGAAAACAAATTCTAAACAGGAAAGGAATAAATTTCTACTCTTCGTCAAAATACCGAGAAGTAATGTGAACTCAACCATGTTATGTAAAATATTGTCTTGACATATATTGAGAACCTTTGTTACAATAACAAAATGTTTACTTGCTGCAGTCTGCTACGTGTTGTATCGAAAGACGTGCCTCATTTTATGGCTATAGGGAAAATTTCCACGTGGCGGGTAGTTCCAGCAGGAGAACGAATCTTGGCCTAAATCAAAACCAGTACCATAATAATTCCTGAAATACACCAATGAGTCAACAGATCTCAGCCTCATGGAATATGTTTGTGATATTGTGCAAAGGGGAACTCAAGTTCTGGATAGGCATCCAAGCAAGCTAGATGAATTGCCGGTTGCCAAAGCAACTGTATGGACCCGAACTTCAAACATGTGTTTTCAAAATATCGAAGACGAAGTGAATTAAAGATGTTGTATGGGCAATGTCATCACTCTGTTATTAAACGTGTCTACCTAATAAAATAACTGGTGAGTACATCGTCATCTTCATCGTCAGTTTTATTTCATATACAAAATGTAATGTCTTTTTTACGGATTTCCTCATTTATTATAATGACGTTGATTAATAAGAAGACGGTTTTTTTTTGTTTGGAAGAGTCAATGACATTCACTGCATTCTAATGATGCTGGAGGACGAAGTCAGTATATTTGAGCCTTTCTCTTTTGTCATTTGGATTCTTCCTTATCTCTTCTGATATTTTCAACATTTTTGGTGAGTATATATATATATATATATATATATATATATATATACAGTTAAATAAGTTTAATTTCATGTGAGAGCAAAGATAAAAAATCTCCAATATTTGTATAATTTATTAATTTGGTTCTAAGCTTTCGGCTGACATGAGCTACTTCAAAGAGGTTATCAGGACGTTAACATAAAAACAATCCATCATCAGCGACGATTTTATTTGGTGTTGACATAAAAGTTTGTTAAGCGACAATGACAATTAGCAAAAATAGCAAACGCAGTACGTAATTTTGTAATGCGGTTCTATGTTGGAGAATTTTTGTCTTTATTTTCAACGGAAATTAAGCATAAATACGATGTTTAGAACGGCTCATGATTATACATAATAAGCATTCATTGTCTCTTATATTTAACAGTATATGTTTAGAAAATTATCTGCTGCCTCATTACATTATATCTATCTATCTATCTATCTATCTATCTATATATATATACACACACACATTACGTCTATGGAAGAGGTGAAGAGGCTCACACCTTGTTTCCTGTTTAGGATGCCGTTTCCGGTTTCCTCTTTTCCAGTCTTCTCACTTTTTTTTCAATTGGAGTAAATAGTCTAAATTATCCCCGGGTTACACTCCAAACACCTGTATTGAATAGGTGAAGAGGCTCACCTCTTGTTTCCTGTTTAGGGTGCGGTTTCCGGTTTTCTCTTTTCCAATCTTTTCACTTTTTTTTTCAATTGGAGTAGATAGACCAAACTATGACCCGGTTCAAACTCCACCCACGTCTATCGAACATGTGAAGAGTCTCACCCATTGTTTCCTGTTTAGGATGCGGTTTCCGGTTTTCTCTTTTCCAATCTTCTCACTTTTTTTTTCAATTGGAGTAGATAGACTAAACTATCGCCCGGTTCACACTCCACCCACGTCTTTTGAACAGGTTAAGACGCTTGTCCCTTGTTACCTGTTTAGGATGTGGTTTCCGGCTTTCTCTTTTCCATTCTTTTCAGTATTACGTAGCCCCCTGCACATCAGTGGCATTACCGCATTGCTCGGTGTGATACGATTAATATATATATAACCTTAGTTTAAAATGCCAAACAACCCTTTCTATAAATATATTTAGGTATAGATGCCCAGTTCATAAACGGCGAGGATAACAACAAGACCAAGTTAATATAAAATATTAAGTGTTATATTTATATAGAATGCTCAATGGATGTTATCCAGAGCAATATGATATATATAAAGGAAATCTCAACACGTCATTTAAATTGGTTATAAAATATAATTCATTTCAATGACCTTAATTAGCTCATTTAATCAGACCACACAATATTCCTTCCTTCTGGTACAAAAAATTTTCCAGAATAAGCATTTTCTTTAACTGAAGAGAAAGATAAAAAATAAAAGATAAAAAAAGAAGAAGGAAGAAAGAAAGAAAAAAAGAGTCCGGATATTGGTGTCAGATTAGCTGGGGGTATTCAGACCAGTCATGAAGATGTTTACCGCTAAGCAATTAACTTTTTATTTCTAATTCTATGGATACGTGTGTATGCGTAACCCCATAACTTAACCCACCCATGTACACTAACTTATATCCATATACACATATGCGCACACATCCCCACATATACCTACAAATATGACTTTTTTATGCTTATACATACTTACCGATAGGGATTTGTTTAATTATTTGTTGGAGGTGGTTGGAGTGGACACTTATGTAGGTTGGGGTTTCATATTTATTGGTAGAAGTTAACGGATATATATATATAGGTGGGCATATAGGTTAAAGACATCTAGCCGTTTACTGTTGAAATAGTTAAATGCAAACGAAACTTTTTTCTCGTCATTCCCGCCCGTGAAATTCCCTACCGTCTAGTTACTTCACTGATAGTTACAATCTCCGTCAATTGCCATCCTATATCTTCTTGAATCCTTTCTTCAAGACCCACTGTACCCAGCATATTCTTTCACTGCAACTCCTTGCGCACTACTCGTATTTCCACCTTGCTTGGGATAAAATGATTTCAATACATATATATATATATATGGTAAACTTTGAAAAAAGCTGTAGCTACTCTAGCATCTACGCATCGCTCATTCAGTAATGAATTAGAGCACGCTAACTACTGGCGCATGATACATCATACGTTAAAAGTCTGCCTCCTTCTATCAAGCGCCCATAGCTCAGAGTTGAATAGCCGACCGACATTAATTCGGTCGGGTTTCAATCCCGGGTAAAAGCAATCGGATGTCTAACCGTACTGATGAACTGTGATACAGCAAAACAGATCTGTATGCGGATGACTATACATATATATATATATATATATATATATATATATATATATATATATATATAGATAGATGTGTCTATTTAGGCAGCAAATTTTCTTTTAAACATTTCAGATTAAATAAATTGCAAACATTGTGCTTGCTTATTTTTAATAAAATCCGTTCATATTCATGGATAATCTTTTGCGTATTATAATTGAAAGATGTCAGAAATGAGCTGTAACGTTGAGAGATGTTATTATCATTCATTTCTCAATGTACCCAAGTACTTTCAATCTTCTTCCGAGATCATCTTCAGGTGTGTGAGTTATGGCAACAAAAATAATTGCAAGTCTGTGTTACTAAAAATTACTGTAATTCTTTTTTGTGCTTTAAATATAACGGTTTTCAAATTGCTTAGCTTTCATTAGAACGTGAAAATCATCACAAATGTAATATTTTTTATATGTTTAATATCATGGTCATGCACGTGTTGAAGAATGAAAAAACTTTCCTTTTTACAAACATTTTAGAATATTAGTGCTGTATTCATAGCTGATTCTAGTAATTGATGGCTTAAGCTTTTTAATGAATATTGCCTCCAGAATCTGTAGTTTGCTTTTATTGTTTTCTCTATCACTAGTATTGTGCACTCTGAAACCATAATCATATTCGAAATTTATAAGGATTTTTTTCTCAAACATTATTTCACATCCTTTATATATGAATTTATAATTGTTTCACCCAAAACAATGCAGTACTGCCACTGGTAAACAAGGGGGTTCATAAGAGGATAATGAAAAGATACATGAGAGGAGAGCATAGAGAAAAAGGAAGCAGCTAAAGAGGGTGTCACAAAATGATTATGATTATGAGAAGGGTTGGAATACTGGTATGAAGAGAGTTGCGTGAGAATAGCGTGAAAAGAGAGAAAAACAAGATACAGTGGGTGTTGGGCAGGGATAAAAGAAGGATGTGTGACAAGGCGATAGGAAATGGCGACTGTCGTTGAATTTACACTCTTGACTATTGTAGCTATATGGGACACAAGTATACGGAAGAAGTGCTACAGGCGGGAAGTGCGAGAAAAGAAGCTGAGGGAGTAGAAGTAGAAGCTTCATTTGGTTGTTTTGACTTAAAATAGTGAGACCTTATTACCAGTCTAACTTGAGTAAATTCTTGTAGGATGTTCACGAGTAAGCTAAGCTCGTCGGAGTAGAAATTATAAATATATTTGTAGAAGAGACAGAGGGAAGCCACATCGAGTCCAGTGATACCACAGCCTTAAAACTTGCTTTGGGGGCCAGCGGGCCAGACTCTGTCAATTGCTTTGGAGATATCCAGAGAAACAGCTCGAGCTTCGCCGTTTTTATTGAGAAGGCGGTATATAAACGCAGTGATGGTCGTTAACATATCGGTGGTAGACATAGCGAAGCCGAAGCTATACTGTCTGTCGGAGAATAGATTATGGGCAGTGAGATATTGAACCATTTTACCATTGATGATAGCCTCGAACACTTAACCAAAAATCGGTAGGAAAACGATTAAGACGATAATTAGAGGGATCTGAGTGTTCTCCGATGTTTTTAAATAGAGAAGGACTTCCAGCAGGCCGGAAATCAGGAAGCAAAGAGGCAATAGTTATAGAGTTTAGAGAGAACAAAAGAGAGTTCAGGGGCACATTTTGTCAAGAAAATGACCGAGATTCCGCCACCTCCGCTTGTCTTATGACGTCAAGCTTTAAAATTATAAGCATCATTTTCAGTGGGTACATATTTCCGAATTACTCTTTCTGTTAATTATTTTTATTTTTTTAAAGAGTAAAATAAATAAAATACCGTCATGAATGAGAAGGTTAATTAAAGAAAAATTGGGCCTTTAACAGGAATCAAACTTGCATTGGTTTCATCTATAATGAAAACCACTTTTTAACTAAAGTGTGCTGATCCTAGTTTGATATATGTGTATTCACTGAAAAATAACATTTATAGAAATATATCGATTCATGTTCGTGGGGCGATCATTAACATCTTTAATAAAAACCATATATCTATATAATGTAAACAATACATTGCATCTCAGCGTCATATTACCCTGGTTTCAACGTTACAAAATAAAAATATGACTTGATTTCAAATATTTCAAAACTCTCATGAGTAAAAATATAGAAATAATTGTGAGATACATGAGCACAGTATAACTGTTATAAATATGCAAGACATACATATATATATATATATATATATATCCGCATTGTGTATGGAAGTGTGTATATTTACATGTGTGTTTTATTATACAGGCATACGTAAGTCTCTATACCTAGGCAATTTGTCTCCTGACCTTCCGCTTCTTTCTCCGTCACTTCAATGCCTCCAGAGTGCTTCCGTTTTTCTAAAATACCTCATTCTCATATAACATGTGTAAATATTTATCAGTTTCCTTGCATTTGTGTTTTTTTTCCAAATTTAACCCCAAGAGATTATAGCAGGGCATAACATAATCCTGGCAAAAACAAGTTAACCTCATAAATAACCCTCGAAAGACTATCAAACATAAGTCTTTTGATGTCTCTTCTCTTGTGAAAAATTATAAAGGAAAAACTGTAAAAGCAATTTGATGCAAGTATTTTTTCACTTACATTTTATTTTATAGGCATGATTGTTTTTTTTTTCGTTCTTAAGCTGATCTTTCATAAATTTGTGATTTCACGCGATTTGGCTGGCATCCTGTCACTGCTGATGTGGTGTCAAGTAGACGCCATTTGAAAAAACTTTATAGTGAGACAGGACAACTTATTGTGAACAGGAATCTTGTTTTGTAAATCATTGATAATGAGTTCAGTTCTCTTTGCATAGTGTCGATTTGCTACTCCCGCTTAGTAAAAACAGCTTTATTTCCGGCCTACTGTGTTTGTAAAAGACTTTTTAATAAGATATCGTGAATCATAAACTAGTACTGAGACTTAAATATAAACGCCAATACTTGTTCTACATCATAAGCAGAAACAGAAAATGTTTAAATTTACTTCCAATTTTCACTGGATGCCGGTTTCTGCATGTGTATAGACAAGAATTAGTCTCATACGACGAACACAATTTAGCTGCGTGTAAGGAATATTGTCAAACGACAGGTCAGAACAAGCAAACTATTCAGATAGCAATATCAATTGCTCGAAATAAAAACACAATTAAAATGTATACACAAATTGAAATCACGTTCCATATTCTGTGAATCGCATCCTACCGTTGGCGTCATACTTGGCGATTTCGCCATGAAAACAAGCAAGCTGATCGAAGGTAAATAGAGTTTTATAAATCTATGCACATTAAAACATTAAACGATGCTTTCACTTCTTGTTGAGGATGAGGCGGAGGTTCACATTGTATGAACTTTGAAATGAATAAAGTTTCTATTGGATTTCTGCTGCTCGTAGAAAACAGCAATAATAATGCAATATCAATATAATTATAATATTAATACTATTTGTCGTAACCTGATGCATGGTAATTGCAAACAGGAAGTATAGGCTTTAGCGAATATTATCAGGAAATTCATGACTCCAGCTGAACCAAATTAAAAATATGAATTTAAGTATGCCCTTAAAAAATAGAAAATATTATAATCAGCACAAATTTATCTCTGTTGGAATCCATATATGGATAAATATTAAATGATAATTCACATGCATCAAATGGAAATCTCTTCCTAATAAAAAACACATTGACGAATAATTTAACTCGAATAAAACACCACTGGTTTATTAAGTGGTTGATTCTACATCATTCAAATCATGCCTCCTTAAGGACCCAAATAAGCAAATGTTAATATTTACGAACTTCCATAGGCAACGTACTTATCAATACACAAATATAATATACAACTAGAATTGTACAAAAGTTTTAATATAATAGAATGTAATTACCAGTAAAGAAAATGCATAAGAATATCAACTACGAACACAGGCATTAATCTTCAATCAATATAGGTCCATTAATGTAGGTAATATAGGTATTTGCGTTGTGGTGCAGTGTATATCGGCTCGGAACGAGAAATCGGGGCGCCGAGTTCGAATTCCAGTGGAATTCCTTGCGTTCGTTTACGCGCAAATACCCTTGAGAAAAGTATTAATCTGTCACTTCCCGCCAGTTATAGGTTAAATAACAGGACAGATTGGGTTCTATAGCCTTGGATAGCAATTAGTCTACCGCAGAAAGCAATGGCAACCTACTGCGTGATATTCTTCTGCTCAGTCACTCATGTCTCTTTCAAGATATGATCGCCCAAGCGTGTATTACTATGGCACTTAACTGACTGACTGAATATAATAGTTGAAAACATGTTTATGTCTTCTACTGGGCATAAAGTAGGGGATGATTTTTATATTGATATGAAGTAATAAAATGATCCCCCATTAATTACTACTTAAGAATATAATACATCTGTTCCCCCTCTATCTATGAGTCAAATAACAGGACAAACTGGGTTCTATAACCTTGGCTGGCAACCAATCTACCGCAGAAAGCAATGGTAACCTACTGCAAGATAATTTTCTGCCCAATCGGAATAGACTAAACTATCGCCCGGTTCACACGCCACCCATGTCTATTGAACAGGTTAAGAGGCTCATCCCTTGTACCCTGTTTAGGATTTGGTTTCCGGCTTTCTCTTTTCCAATTTTTTCACTTTGTTTTTTTGTTTCAATTGGAGTAGATAGATCTATCTATCGCCCGGTTCACACTCCACCCACGCCTATTGAACAGGTTAAGAGGCTTGTTCTCTGTTTGGTATGAGGTTTCCGGCTTTCTCTTTTCCAATCTTTTCACTGTTACGTAGCCCCCTGCACATCAGTGGCGTTACCTCCTTGCTCGGGGTGATACGATTAAAAAAAAATTATCACTCTGCTTGTATAATATTTTGAAACAACAATATATACACACTTTAAATAAAACCTTCAGGGCCTCTCACACTTTTTATTCTATACCAATTTCTCTCGTTGGACCAACCCTATTTCCTTTATATATATACATTCTTGTATGTACCCTGTTCATTCAGGACGTAGGCGATCATGACTTTCTACGTCTCCCTATCTCTGGTGGCTCTTAGTATGTTTTTCGTGTTACACCACGCAAGCCCCGTTCCGTTATCCACCTGATCAGACCCTTCAAATATGTTATCCGCTGCATTCCTCTGGCTCTTTTCCCTTCTATCTGGCCTGTCAGTATCACGTTCTCCAAGCCCTCCTTCCTCATTGCATGTCCCAGGAACTTTAGCTGTCTCTTCCTGAATGCTCATTATTAATTTCCTTTTCGTTACCATTCTTTCCAACACCTCATCATTGCTCACATGCTCGGTCCATGATATCCGCAGCATCCTTCTGTACAACCACATTTCTACTGCTTCAAGTCTTTTCTTCATCTTCATTGATATTGTCCAACATTCACTGCCATATTGAAAAACTGACATCACATAGATATTATGTCAACACAAGATAAAATCGTTACTGATGGTGGATGTTTTGTGTTAACGTCCTTGTAACACCCCTGAAGATGGCTTATGTTAGCCGAAAGCTGAGAACCAACTTCAGAAAAAAATGATCCAACTGTTGGAGAAATTTTCTCTTTATTTTCAACTGAAATTAAAGCCAAAATACTATGTTTAGAACAGCTCATGATTAAACAAAATAGACATTCATTGTCATTATATTTAACAGTGTAAGTTTAGAATATATATATATATATATATATATATATATATATATATGCATGTTTTTAGTGTGTGGTTGGGCGGTGAATTTGTAGTTACGAAGTTATCAAATTGTAGGACATTAGCTGTGGAAGCCATAGAAAAAAAAATAATGATTTTAAAAATTGTATTTCTGTTTTAGCTGTAACAATGGAAAAATTTATTTTTGTATGAATTTATGAAAACCGATGAAAATTTTATTTATTACGAGAAGAGAATATCAAAAACCAGTAATTATAAATAATTTCAACGGCCAACTTTAATATGCAAATGCGTCGATGGGCACAGTGAAAATTTAGCTCGGTGAGATTATTCATTGATATGTACAGACATTATAAACGTATATATTGAGATATCTGTTCATATCTATCACTTGACACATATAATTCGTATATTAAGTTAACAAAGGTTAAAGAAAATGTGCTTCGGTTGGGCTATGTACAGATTTGGATTTAGATTCCTTTGTCTTAGACTGATTGTCACCTAAGGAAACCTGTTCCCTTGTTATTTATCCATACCTGAGTCGGGTTGAAGACATGGACTCGTACCATTCCAAGGGTATTAGCACGTAAGTGAATGAAACAAATTCAACCGTAATTTGAACTTTAATCATTGATTTCGCAGTCCGTGCTAAAATCCATTACGCCACCGGGTCTTCTCAGTGGTTAAAAAAGTAGCCCTCAAAAAGTGTTGTTGATTATTTGTAATTAAATAACAAGCATCTTTGTGTGGTTGTGTGAGTGTCTCTAGGCGTGTGCGTATGTTTCATTGAAGGTTCGTGAAGACGCGTAGATAAATACAACTAAACGAAAGAGGTATGAACGATTCTTAATCCCCCCCCCCAACAATCTAAAACATAATCAAATGAACAATGGTCAACAACTCTTGGTGCACCTCCTTCATGATCGGGGGTTCGAGATCATTCGTAATTACACAAAGATTTGCTGATTGGCCAGTGCTTGAACACAAGCCAAGTATTTTTTTATCTACATGAAGCAAAATTGATGTAGTAAAGCATTTTTTCATCTTTGTGTATACTAGCCACCGAGGGACTGATTCAAAAGGGAATATTAATTGTATTGATGTCAAAATATAACCATTTCTCAAAGATATCTGAAATTGTTGCCACTCCTGGACAAATTGAATTCCCAAAACTATAATAAAATGGTTCTTGTTTGTAGAGATTTGAAAGCTTCTGCGAAATCTCAGTGTAATTGAAGAATACAGATATAAAATAATTTCAAATATTCTTTATGAGCTCAGAAAGAGAGAGAAAGAGAGAGAGAGAGAGAGAGAGAGAATTATTGAGCAATTTGTCTATATTAGAACGAATGGGTGTGTATGAAAGTGCCAGTTTCAATTCAGACATTCGCTTCCTGAAAACACCCTTATATATATATATATATATATATATATATATATATATATTACTCACATACATACACACATGCACACACACATACACAAATGCCCACACATAGACATATATATATATATGTGTGTGTGTGTGTGTGTGTGTGTGTGTGTGTGTGGTTTTGTGTAGGTTAGTTAATGAAATTTGATAAATAAAAATACAATGAAATTATAAGTTTTGTCAATAAGATTGATATTTATTATATTTGAAGTTGAATCTCGAAGAGAACAATTTTAAATTCAGAATTTTCAAATACGCCTGTTTTATTACTCTTCAGATTTCCCCATATTTCTATTATAAGGTGCACGTCATCATATATATATATATATATATATATATATATATATATATATAAAGATGAGAACGATGTTAAGAAAAAAGTCTAAGTGTAAAATAACTTTATATTTTAAAGCTTCATAAAACATTTTATCAAGAGAAAATAAAGATATAAACGTAAATTATATAATTACAAAATATAAAGCCCATTAAAATAATAATATTGCCTTTATTTGTATTGAGCACTTTCAAAAGTAAATGTTACGAATGTGGAGCTTTACTCCCTTTGTTTTTCATCTAAGATTGGGACATCGTTAAATTTTAACCCTCTAGGGCCATTCGTATCATATTTGATACAGTATTTCCCTATAAGGAAACATTTGGTATTTCCCTATAAGGAAACATTTGTTATTCATTGACTGAGCAGTCAGTACTGCTTTCATTTGAAATTTATAAAATATTTCTCTTAAAAAATTTTCAGGAAAATATTTCTTTCAAGGCTTGTTTTCATACTGTATCAAATATGATACGAATGGCCCTAGAGGGTTAAATGCGTGTAACTAGAAGTACATCTTAGAATTTTTAATTTTTTATCGCTTGTTTATTAAATATTCATATCTTATCATTATCCATATATTTATTATGATTTTTTAATATAATATGAATGTTCTACTACAGGCAGTATGGCTTCCGCTTTTCCCTGTCTACGGCCGACATGCAAACGAGCATTACGGAGTACATGTTCCAGGCCCTTGAGGAGTCCGGCGAGGCTCTTGCTGTTGCTCTGGACATCTCCAAGGCTTTTAACAGTGTGTGGCACGCTGGCCTTCTACGGGGTTACGGTATTAGCGGACGATTGCATGATCTGATACAATACTTTCTAAATAACCGCATAATGAAGGTCGTCCTGAATGGCCATGATTTCACATCTTACTGTACAAACGCAGGTGTCCCTCCTAGGCCCGACGCTCTTACTTATTTTCATAATTGATCTCCCAGACAAAATCAAGTGCCAGGTAGGCATCTACGCAGATGACACCACAATATACTCCAGCATCGGTAAGAAACTCGGCGTAGCGGACAAACATAATTTCGCTGCTGATCTTGAGTGGGATCTTCATTCTGTGGTTAAGTGGGGTAAGATGTGGCTTGTAAATTTCAATGCGTCTAAGATGAAGCTGCTCTCTGTCAATCATCACAGGCAACCTCTTCTGCCTCTCATAAGTATGGACCAAGCGAGTCTTCCCGAGAGCAATACACTGCGCCTCATTGGCCTTACATTGAGTCAATAGCAAAATCCACTGCTAGGAAGGTTTGGTCACAATGACGGACCAGGATGTTTTTCCCACCTGAAACCATCCTGCATATATACAAATCAACCATTCGTCCGTGCATGAAGTACTGCTGCCATATATGGTCAGCTGTCCCCGCTGTTCATCTCGGTGTTCTTGACAGACTCCAAAGGAGAATCAATAATGTGATAGGCACCGACTTGGCGGCTCGACTACAGCCACTTTCCCACCGACGGAATGTAGATTCCTTTTGTCTGTTCTATAAATACATTCATGGCTTCTGCTTCAACGAACTTAAGTCACTGGTCCCTCTGCAACAGGTGTTTACTCGTGCAACCAGACTGGCAACTGGGTCTCACCCATTCACAGTGAGATCAAACAAATGCAGACGACAATTCTATTTCTTCAGCTTCTTTTCTCGCACTTTCCGCCTATGGAACTCGCTTCCTTATTATTGCTTTCCTGGAGGAAATTTAAATGCAAGGTCAATACTCATCTCTTAATCACTTGACCCTAGTTCTTTCTTCACCACCCTATATATCCTCTCTTTTCTCTCCACCACTGCAGCTGTCATCATACCTGTATTCACTCCCTTCTCTAGCTCCTTTCTAACTGGTTTGTCCTCTTCACTCTCTTCTATCTAGTGCTTTTACTCTTATGTAGCCCCTTGCACATGTGTGGGGTGATATGATTAAAAAAAATTGGACGTATCTCTCGCATAATTTGGTTGTATCAATTGCACATTAAATCTAACGTGCACATGCACACTCGCGTGCGTAAAAATATAACAATTCTTAAAGCTTTTATTAACAGCACACAAACTTTCTCATATATTGTTATTGCATTTTACCGTTTTAAAATTAATTATTTTGTTTTAGTTATTTCTACGTCTCAGTCATTTTCAAAACCTGTGTGTGTCGTTTGTTTAAAATACAAGATTATGCTTACTACGGAAGATGGCATTGAGATAAATACACTGACAAAATTAAATCACAATATAGACTTTTATTTATAGGAAAATCCCTGTTGTGTAGATTTTTATTTTCGAGGGCTGCAAATGAATTCATTTCAATTTTTGCGACTTGAGTAACGGTTAAGCAAAAAAAAGCATTCATCAAATATTTACAAGCATTGTCTTTTATATTAGTATTTGTCAGTCAGTTAAGTGCCATATATGATACACGCTTTGGGCGATCATGTCTTGAAAGAGACATGACTGATTGGGCAGAAGATTATCCCACAGTAGTTTGCCATTGCATTTTACGGTAGACTGGTTGCCGACCAAGGCTATAGAACCCAATCTGTCCCATTATTTAACCCATAACTGGAGGGAAGAGACGGATTAATACCTTTCCCAAGAGTATTTGTGCGTAAGTGAATGCAAGTTGTTCAACTGGAATTCGAAATCGACTCCCCGATTTTTCGTTCCCAGTTGATATCCATTGCACCACAACGCACATAGTATTTGTAGATATCTTAAATATCTTACGTCCGTTTCAATCTGCCATTTTCTGTAGAAAAAATGTTTCCCTTAATTTTTAATTTCATTCACTTTTTTTTATTATTATGTCTTCTCGAATTTTTTGTCAGTATTTGTCGTGAGTCGTTGTATCATTTTCGTGTTATCGACTAATAGTTGCTTCGTATTTATATTTCTATATTGTTGTTAGGGGTTTCATCATCAAATTTCAACATTAGAAAAGTTAACCAACGGGAAAGTGTACAACACCTATCCGAATTTATTATGCAAATCAAATAATCTTCAATAGCACAGAAGTTGTAAACAAATATTAATCATATTAAAAGTCTCCTTTTCAACCAGTTGGTGGATGTGTAAGCCTGGGCTGGCTAATATTTCACCAGTGGAGCAAGCGCACGAGGTCGGGCTCCCAACCGTAAAACCGACCTTGTGACACAACTCGCCTTATTTAGATTACGGTTTTTTATTACTTAGAAAAATAGTCACACGTTACCTCGTAGTTGTGTACCACAAGCTAAGTTACAACTAGCTAAAACAAGATTAGACCCGCCGCCAAGAAATGTTTAGTATCCAGTTACTAGCGGCCTGAGCCTACACTATCGTAATCCCCACATTTAAAACTGACCTTGTCTCACAAATCGACTCAGAGGATGAGAGATAACTCCACCCTTATAAAAATATTTACGTAAATTTTACGCCATTTTTCATGGATATTTTTGGGAATATTTAGAACTAGCAGTATAGCCCGGCGTTGCTCGGGTGTAATGAAAGCATTAAAACGAATCCATACTCCTGGAGCTCAGACTCTTTGGACGTTGGCACGAAAGATTAAAAAGCAAATGCTGTTAAAAGTTAAAGCGAAACCTTAGACTGAAAGAAAAATGAATGGATGTCAGCCACATTTTGATTTCCTGTTATCGATATCAAAAAGGTGTTTTTCGTCATAAACTGACTTTTGAAGGCTAAATAAGTCCTCTGAGTAAATGGTATCATGGCTGAGATTACGAACTACAATTATACCTACTTAGAGCTAAAATATTACCTAATAGTATAATACTAACAGTATAGCCCGGTGTTGCTCGGATATAATGAAAGCTTTAAATCTAATCCATGGTCCTGGAGCTCAGACTCTGCCTAAAGAATATTTGTGTGAAGTTTGGTGAGAATCGGATAACAACTGTGGATTTGTATAAAGCACATACACACAGATAAACAGACACACACACAAAATCTTGTCTTTTATATATATGTACATATATTATCGATTTTCTGCACTATTGTAAGAACTGCAACCTTGAAACTTCTGAATATCGTTTCTTATGTCTTTGTCTATGAGTGTATCAAATTTGATTAAACTCGGCCCAATCCTTCTATAACCCGATTTTTTCGATTATCGATTTTCGATATTTTCGACACAAAACCTAGCTAAGAACACTCGCAGACGCTTATAGTACAACTGTGTCAATTTTCAAGAAGATCGGTTCAGCCGTTTCGGTGTCTATAGGTAACGGACACAGACACACACACACAGACACACACACACAGACACACACACACACAGACAAAGTTCCATTTATAAATAAGTTTAGATTTACGAAAATCGATTAACTGAAGTTAGTATAGAGATTAAAGTAATATTATTTTATTTTCATCCATAATATATGCTGAAACATTGGTAAAGAAGAGGATCTAACAATTGCTGAAAAACAGACGTTCATAGATGCTCGAGGCGCTTATTTTGAGTAATTTTAATATTTCTATTTTGGTTTCTGATATGGGCCATTAAGACATAAAAATTGACGATGCTAAAAAATTTTCACTGACCAATCTTGAATGACATATGCTGAACCTGATGGATGGGCCAAAAGATAGAGTTTATCCAATTCAAACGTGACTGTATCTAAAAGAAATCAACAAGGATGCGGTGGCGTAATAGGAAAGAGTATTAAATGAGTTGAGACGCTACTCTTGGTGTTGTATTAGTATTGTCCTATACTGGAAATATTTCCATAAATTCTCTGTCTGCATCATCACTAAATGTCTTCATTTTAATATTCTCTCGTCTGATCATTTTCGGTGATTAAAATAAGAACCTATGCGAGATTAAATAATGAACGTACTCTTAGAATTTATATTTATTTCATAAAAGGGTTAATTCTTTTTGTTGTAAGAAGATTTTCATTCACACAAAAGTTTCTATTCATTAATACAATAAAAATCTATAGATCTAATTCTATCCATATCTATCTATCTATCTATCTATCTATCTATCTATCTATCTATCTATCTATCTGAGTGTTTCTATCTATCTATCTATCTATCTATCTATCTATCTATCTATCTCAGTCTGTTTATATCTATCTATCTATCTATCTATCTATCTATCTATCTATCTATCTATCTGAGTGTTTCTATCTATCTATCTATCTATCTATCTATCTATCTATCTATCTCAGTCTGTTTATATCTATCTATCTATCTATCTATCTATCTATCTATCTATCTATCTATCTCAGTCTGTTCATATCTATCTATCTATCTATCTATCTATCTATCTCATCTCAGTCTGTTCATATCTATCTATCTATCTATCTATCTATCTATCTATCTATCTATCTATCTATCTATCTGAGTGTTTCTATCTATCTATCTATCTATCTATCTATCTATCTATCTATCTATCTACTCAGTCTGTTTATATCTATCTATCTATCTATCTATCTATCTATCTATCTATTCTATCTATCTCAGTCTGTTCATATCTATCTATCTATCTATCTATCTATCTATCTATCTATCTATCTCAGTCTGTTCATATCTATCTATCTATCTATCTATCTATCTATCTATCTATCTATCTATCTATCTATCTAGTCTGTTCATATCTATCTATCTATCTATCTATCTATCTATCTATCTATCTATCTATCTATCTCAGTCTGTTCATATCTATCTATCTATCTATCTATCTATCTATCTAATCTATTCATATCTATCTATCTATCTATCTATCTATCTATCTATCTATCTCAGTTTGTTCATATCTATCTATCTATCTATCTATCTATCTATCTCAGTTTGTTCATATCTATCTATCTATCTATCTATCTATCTATCTATCTATCTATCTAGCTTGCTAGCTAGCTAACGAGCTAGATAGCGAGCTATCAGTATGTCTCTCTATGTATCTATGTTCTCATAATTCTCTATCTCTACCCTTCTCTATGAAATTAATTAGAGTATTTATGTGTAACGATTAGTCAGAAAAATATACTTACCTGCTCCAGATAAATCTGGAGCCATGCATTTGTTTGGTCTGAAATTAAAGGGTTTGTAAAGTTAAATTCAGACATTAATGTAAATATGTTAAATACACTAATAATTAAATCTCGCTCAGAGTCAAGAATTCAGTAATGCATTTGAAAACCTGAATGGACACATATTCTTCCAGCATGAACTTTCAACTGAAATAAAGTTGAAGGTTTACAATACTTGTGTTTTGTATTCGTTGCCCTATACATGTAAGACTTTGGTCCCTTTCCTGGGACACAGGGAAAAGATTGGACAGTTTCATTGACAGTGTATCCGCAATAGATTGGGTATCCTGTAGCAAATGTACGTATGTGAAAATAATAACTTTGAAGGCAATAAGTCTTCTAGTATATATTCTCTCAGCTGATGAAATAACATCACAGAGCAGCCGAAATTTAGTTACAATCGTTGTATCAAGAAGACAGTGAAGATAATCAACATTATACAAAATGGCTGGGAAAGCAGGCTCTAGATTTTTCTAAACAGAATAGATTTGTAAAACCAAACAAACAAATAAACAAAAACAAAAAATTCAAAAACAAAGAGGTATATTCAAATGGGTTTTGATGTCCATTTTCTTGAATATGTTGGATTAAAATTTGATCTAATGTCTAATGAACGTGAGAGAGCAGGGCAAACCTCAAAATGTAACCTTAAACGGTGGATGTGATTGACAAATAAATGCAGCATTAGGACAAGTCGACAAAAGTGACTGCAGATTTTGAAAGCGATGTACCGGCGGATGTGATTGATAAATACATCCAGCCGTAGATAATATCAACAAATTGACAACTTATAAAATAAAAAAAAAATGAGCGAGTAAAGTGGCTTGTCCATGTGGTACGGGTAGATGTTTTAATACGATAATGTCGAGAACATTATCTAAAAAGAAAAGACTTCCGTTGGTTTCCGACTCCCGACAACTTCTTCGTGTGAGCGAACACTCTTCGGCTGCTCTCCTACTTTTCAGAAGCGAAAAATAAAAATATGACATTTTATGTTTATATATAGATGTTCCTCGCTGTTTTCAAGCGGTAGTATATCACAAAAAGTCCTCAATGACGCCACACAAGGGAGATATTTTTACACGTTAATCTGTAATTATGTAAAAAATAGTGCAAAAGATTTCCATGTTACCTCATCTGCTTAAAAGCCACATTCTAATATGTCACATTTGAGGATTGATCCACTAACTGCACTACTCAAACCCCGAGTCCCGGCCATCGACTCAACCTTTCTTTTTGAAGTTATTAACACTATTTTTCCACTCTTTTGCTCTTTACGTTGTCTTTAATTTCTTATCATTATTTAGATTAGAATCATTATTTTCTTTGCTCTTTTAGGTTTGTGATTTCAATGGAAAAAAATAAGATATATATATATATATATATACATATTCGTGGACAGACAAAAATTCCAAGAACAGGCATATTTACGTAGTGAAGCTGAATATTGAGAGGTTCCTCCATTTTACTTTCAATCATACATTGTGACGTTTAAATAATAGAATCTTTTTAAAAATAATTCCTTAAAATCAATGACAAATGTAGAATCTTACATTGACAACGATAGACGCCAGACGTCAACTCTAGTCGAACTGACTTATTAAACCATAAACTGACTCGAAAAAACGGAAAATGAAATTGAGTTTAATTTCCGGCTGAATTCACGCAACCTTTCTAATCGCCTGATGTATTTACACAATGGTTTGTTCCTAGCATGCAATAATATTTGATAACTGCTGTCTTCATATCTCACTTTACTTTAATTCGCTAATTGCCACAAACTCCAGCATAGAAAACAAGAGGGAGAATCAGATCGACGGGGAGAAACATATCTATCTGTTGATTTTACAAACTTTGCTGAATTTCAAAGTATTAAAAAATATTGTTCAATCTGTCATATGTCTAGTTACGCAGCATTTATTGCGCATATTCTCCCCAAAATTTGTCATCTGCTGAAATCAGTACACCATGAAATAATATTTTATACTATCAAGGTTTGTCAATGAAGGAGCTTTTTCTCTCTCCAAAATCTCCAGGTTTAAGGATGCTCATTCTCACCTTCTTTAAATCGTCTATCCTCTCCCTTCCCTTATGTATATAAACTTCGTACATATATATATATATATATATATATATATATATATATATATATTGTGGGCTTCAGATTCTTGGTGCTTTTAAATAGAATCCTATAATAATTCTCGATTTGAACTTGTTACATTGGTGGTAATAATAATTGATGAGAACATTATTCTTTATTGATCATCTTGAAAACTCAAATTATGTTCATTAATGTTTTTATTCAGCATGTTAATTAGAAAGGGAAACGTGTTGTTGGATTCAGTGGCAAAGCCTATTGTTCAATTAAAATTAATAACTTTGTTGACAAGATCAGGGAAAGTTATATTTTGTTGATATATCAATATAGAATCTTCTGAAGTAAAAAGAATTTTAAGGTAAAACTTTTGAAAGGGTACTTTCTAGGAATTACAAAAATAGACAAGTCAGAGCACAGCTAAGAGGAGACCCCATTGTAAAGGAAACATTTGTTTATAAAAATGTCATCGAAGATGAATAATATTAACTGCTTATTAAGAGTTACTACTTACCAAAGAGAAGTTAAATGACGACAAAAATGTTAAAAAATTTATATAAAATGATTAAACCTAGAACAAATGTTATTCCAGTCATATAACAGATTAATCTCAAAGGAAAATGATTTAAATACTAATTTGCGTATAAAAATTTCAAAACAATCCTTTACTTTCTTTTATGATACATTAAATTGGACCTCTCATTTCATCGAACTTCATGAATATTTATGAGCGTTCCCATACTCACAAATATTAAATAACTAATCATATTTTTGCGTTTATATCTAAACACTAGTTAAAAAATAAAATCCCCGCATTTACCGCAAGTCCATCAAAAGACAAAACAGGTCGACTAAGATAACGTTTAATGTTTGCTATTGTCTGTATCCATATATATATATATATATATATATATATATATATATATTGTCATCTGCAGACAGATCTGTTTCGCTGTATCACAGATCATCAGTACGGTTAGACTCCGACTACTTTTTAACCCGACCGAATTTGCGTCAGTCGGGTATTCTACCTCGGGGCTATGGGCGTTCGGTGGAAGAAGACAGACTTTTTAGCGCATATATTATCATTATACGCGCCCAATGTGTGTGTGTGTGTGTGTGTGTGTGTGTGTGTGTGTGTGTGTGTTTCCATAAAAGTTTCATTAAATGTGTTGAAGATATCTTGAAAATAAATAAAACATTCGAATAACTCAAGAGACATACATAAAAATATAAACATTCAGTTAAAAATAAAATTAGCCTAAAAGAATAGCCGAAAGCGCTCAGTGGTACAGATCATTCAGACAAGTTTTACTTACTTAATGTCCAGAAAATGAAAAAAATATACGACTACAAGAAAAATCAAACAAAAAATAATAATCGTCGCCCCTTGTCAGCCACCGCTCTTGAAACTTGTATAAAATAGGGATTACTGACCAAATACACAATTGGTTATCCCAATGGCTTTCAATACTTAATACTTCTCGCCTCCACTCTCGCGTGGTCATGTGAGACGCCACAAGCTGTTGTGCAATTTTCGTTTCCAGCACGTGCGCACGTGTTGGCCAATCTTCCATACAAACAAAATAGGCGATTATTACTATCGTCGTCAGCGAACTGCTTAATACAACCAACATAATTTTCATCTTTGATAATGGCTGATGTAAACCGAAAGTTCAGAAAGGATTAAATAAAAAACATGTATCCATCTTGCGATTTTCTTTTCTCTTTCAAAGGTAATGCTATTAAGATTATCAGACGACATATAAAAAATTTACATAAAATAAATCAACAAAATTTGTCTATAATAATTAATGACACATGCATCAATATATATATATATATATATATTAAAATACATATACTGCCTCACCAATAACACAACGCGGAGATATATGTACACACACACACACACACACACACACACACACACACACACACACATATATATGCAAAAACACATATAAATACGAAAATACATTTGTGTGTGTGTGTGTGTGTGTGTGTGTGTGTGTGTCCGTGTCCGTGTCCGTTACCTAGAGATTCCGAAACGGCTGAACCGATTTTCTTGTACTATAAACGTCTGCGAGTGTTTTTAGCTAGGTTTTGTGTCGAGGTACCCCCGATAAATATCGATCATCGAAAAAATCGGGTCGTAGAAGGAGTGGGCCGATTTTAATTAAATTTGATATACTCATAGACAAAGGCATAAGAAATGATATTCAGAAGTTTCAAGGTTGCGGTCCTTGCAGTAGTGCAGAAAATCGATAACATATATATATATATATATATATATATATATATATATATAAAAGGCAAAATGTCTGTGTGTGTGTGTGTCTATTTATCTGTCTGTATGTCCTTTATACAAATCCACAGTTTTTATCCGATTCTCACCAAATTTCACACAAATATTCTTTAGTCAGAGTCTGAGCTCCAGGACCATGGATTAGTTTTAAAGCTTTCATTACACCCAAGCAACGTCGGGCTCTACTGCTAGTATATATATATATATATATATATATATAAACGTACGTATATTTATATGCATATATGTGTGAGTGCCTTTATGCATGTATGTAATAAATTAATGAATACACGTGGGTGAAAGCATGCAAGAAAACACTCCTTAGACATTAAGTAATTTTTTCCCTGCTAATAATTAGATTGTGAACAACTCGTATTACAAGTAACTTAATACCATAAACAAGAAGATGCCTTTCCTTGGTCCATTCATAGACTAAAAGAAAATATTTCTTCCTTTCCAAAATAAAAGCAAATAAAAAGAAACTATACTTAATAATTTCCTAAATAAAATAAATGAAACGCAATCCAATACAACATCATATACATTTTTTCATTTATGGGTGCGGAAGGATATTATGGTAATCGGGCAAGTGGATTTGTTGGTATCGATCGTCTAACTGCAAATCACCCTGTCGCACAACCCACACTCTGTCTCCTACACTACGATTAATAAATGATACTAACCGTCATTTCGAATTTTCATTTTTTTCTATAAATCATTTCTCTCTTTTGTAAAAGATATCTTCATTTCTCTGTATCTTTTTTTTTTCGGTCTTTATTTCCTCCGTGGAATCTTTCTTTTAATATTTTTATTACTGCTATTTAATTGCGCCCACTCTGTGTGTTGTTTGCTTCTTTTCCCCTCTGGGTTTGGCCAGTTCGGATGTCTCGCCGGTCACCTGTTGAGTAATTACAGCCAAGCGCTGAAGTAATTGCTGAAGTCGATTTCCCGCCAAAAACCACCGGGTTAGCAATTGCTCATTTATCCTCGCGTCATTTTTCCGCCATGTTTAATGCCAGACAGTTGTGCACAGATAGCAGTCCACCTGCAATACAACTAGCTAATCTGATGTGGATCTTATAGCTTTCATTTATTAACTCTATTCTGACAAATTGCAGTCAGAAATAAAATATTCGTAATTGTAACATTGTTAATTTTTCTAATTGTTTTATTAGTTGTTTTTTGTGGTTAAAACCTCATTTTTATATGAATTCATATTTTCGAATTACAGTTTCTTCTTCGCTTTACTATCTTTGATTTCTTCCCCTCTCTTTTGTTTTTGACATTCTGTGTTCCGCATTGGATTCCACATCACTGTTTCATAAGTTCTGTTGTTTTTCCGTATTTCCTTTTGTTTTCGCGATAATTTTTCGTTTCTGCATTTTTCTCATAGTCTTTCTTTTTCAATTTATTGTCTTCTAAGAGAAGATTTAATTTCAATTAAAATTTCCAATTTTTTATATTTCTCTATCTTTCAGTAAATCTTATTTAATTTTTTATCAATAAATTGTACGGATATATTGGTTATTTTAATGTCTAGCCCAATTTTATATTTTATATCACTGTTTTTTTTTTGTATTTTTTATTTCCTACTTTTTTCATTTTAGTTTCTATTTTCCAGATCATTTTTTCTTTCATTCATTCTTTCTTTCTTTCATTTATTCGTTCGGTCATTCATTCTCTATTTGACAATCACCTTTTGTTCTCGTAATATGTTTTCGTAATATTTCTCATTCCTCATTCAGATCCTTGTTTTCTTTTTTTCATATTCAATTTCATATTTCATTTTATGCTTTCATTTTTTCTTTTTGACTTAAGCAGTTAAAAAGCTAGACCACGCCATAAAAAAAGAACATCCTGGGAACTACAAGACAACAAACGCATCACAACTCTTCGCTTAAGGCTGGAGACGTCAAAACAAATATAAGTATTAAAACGAACCTAATTCTTAAACAACCTATCAAGGAATGTACACAATGAACTTAGAAATAAGAAATATATTGGAAGGAAAGGTATATACAATTTATTTAAAACAAAACCGACTACAATGCGAAATTTGTGTATATTCCCAAAAACAAATCTACACCACCTTGCAAATTTATTGGAACAACTGCTTTACTTTAATGTCTTTTACCATACGGTCACACCCACTGGAATGACAAGGTGTAATTGATTTCTACTTTTCTCAGAAAAGGTCATTTGTAGTTGTGTGCAGTTATATGAATCTTTTTTGAGGTGTGTGATAAAATGTGTTTGGCCTTGAAAAATATTGAGTCATCAATGATTGCATCAGGATTTTGACGCCTAAGACACAACTGTATCGAATGAGGATTAGTTGTACTGCGTTCATTATTTACGATGGACGTTACTCGAAGTAAGCCTAGGAAAATTGTAACAATTCTCGAACACACTGGCGAGCCTTACGGGGAGATCGCAAATAGTGTTAATGTCAGTCCTTCACTTCTCAGTCGTGTCACCAAGGCAAAGAAACAAATTCGATTAATCTGTCCAAAGAGTAAAAAAAAAATGCGATCGGAAGAGATAAATATTGGCAAAGGACGACATAAAAGTGATTAAGGAACGTGTAAAAGATTATAGGAAGATATTATTCTCTTTACTTCAATTGATTGCACAAAGGTCTATATTTATAAAGTAAACAAAATCTTTACCAGTGTCTAAGGCACAGATAAAGCAACATCTCATAGCTACAGATGCTGAATATATATATATATATATATGGTGGGATCTCCCCTTTGTATATGATAATAGACTCGACTGAGTATACATATACTCCTGCCATAGAGAGAACAGCAGGAGAGAGTTAAGATTAAACGTAGAGACCCGTTAGAGTTATCGGAGAGTACTGTAACTGATACGTAAGTTACCGAGAGATACCGAAGTTACCCAGAGACTACATCGTCAGAAGACAGATTACCTCTGAGTTCCACTCAGCTAGAACAATATTCACGGGTATACTATTTACAACGACTTCACTACAAGATTTGTATATATTTATTTCTTACTAACAGTATTCCTGGATTTACTAACCCACGTTCAAGTTCGTATATAATGTTCAAAACAACCTACTTTTCTATCTCAATATTTGTTTTTCATGTTCATTAATTTTGTGCGGTTCCTCACCCGGAATCCACAATAGTATATATAGTAGAATCCTTGAACATCGGTAAGGTAAATTACAATAGAGACAAACTAAAAAGAGAATTCAATGTTAAAATTCATTGTTAAAATTAGCAGAGTATTATAATCAACAAAGAAAAGTTAGATATTTTTTTCAAATCCATTGGTAATAATATGTATATATATATTATTACCGATGGATTTGTAAAAATATCTAACTTTTGTTTACTGATTATATATATATATATATATATATAATCGTTTCATTCTTAGAGAGACGGTACAATCACTAATACGCAGGGCGCTATCTATATAAGAGTAAAGGTTTAATCAGGAAGAGAGTGAACAGAAAGACAAACCAGTTACAGAGCGTAGCAGATAAAGGTAAAGAAAAGAATGGGAACACAGGTTTGATGACATTTGCGAAGTTTGAGAAAAACGAAAAGCGCAATATACACATGATGACGTAGAAAGGTCAGAAGACAAGTAGATAGGAGATGGGAATTAAACACTGCATTTAAATTCTTGAAGGTTGTAGCTGTCATGGAAGCAAGAATATGGAAGGGAATTCCACAGGCGGGAATTGCGAACAAAGCGGCTGATGGTTTAGAATTGTCAAATTCATTTGGTTGATTTAACTGTAAAAAGATGGGAGCTTGTTGGCAGTCTCGTTGCAAGAGTAAATTCTTGTAGAGAAGAGGCTAGTGACGTCAGTTTGCCGGAACAGAAGCCATGAAAAATTTGTAGAAGCGAGAAGGGGAAGCCAGATCACACCGGTTTAAAGTGGCTGGATTTGAGCTGCCAGGTCGTAACCAATCATATTACAGATTCTCTTTTGGAGCCTGTCGAGAAAATTGAGATGAACAACAGTATTCTATATTATAATAAATAAAAAAGAAACAAGAGGAAAAACTTTAGTTAACCGGCCTGTTTTGTCCTCTGAATGATTTTATCAAAGGGATGTGATATTTCCTGAATAAGGTCTCTCAGAGGATTAAAGGTGCCTTTTAATAAAAGCTTTGCCTCTTGTCTCTTTTCTTTTTTCATTTTGTTTCTTCTACAAATACTCTCCACCTGATAACATTTTCATATATGCGAAAGTGACGAAGAAATCTAGATGGCCTCTACGTCAAATAATTTTACAAATACTTACCACAGCATGTTCGTATGTAAAACACTTAAGCAACATGTTCCACCAAACTTGCCTAGCAAATATATTGTTACATCTATCAATGTATTGAAATACTGCCTCGAAATACTTCGAATAATCTTATTCCTGCTTCGTTAGACGTTTTCCAGTGTCCTTGTCAAATAAATTTTCATTATCAGTAACTCAAATCTTATGTAACTTTGCTTCAATCTCCAAACTGAAAATAATTCTGCATATAATTTTTATATCTTAAACCAAATATATACATTTTAGGATTTTATGACATGGAACTAAATACAAGAAACTACAAAAGGAAATAAGGACCAAGGCTCAACAACAAATGTGCTGAAGTAGAAAGACTGAGCAAGACTAATAAAGGAGAAATTCTTAAAGAAATGAGGGAACTGACAGGACAAAGAACATCCTCCTCAACAAGATGTATAAAATACAAGGATAGAACGGTCATATTTCAGAAAGTGAAAATACTCCAGCGATGTGAAAACTATATAAAAGATCTCTTCCACGACAAGAGAGAGAGAGAGAGAGCAACCAATAGTAAACAAAGATGTTGACGGAACGGAAATACTAAAATCCGAAGTGAAAGCTGCAATGACCAAACTTAATAGGAACAAAGCAGCTGGAGCAGACGACATTGTAATATAGATGTTGAGAGCCTTGGAAGATAATGGCATAGAAGAAAATACGGAAATAAGTAATGAAATCTACAACAGATGACCTAAGCAAATCAATTTTCATAGCTATGCCTGAGAAGCCCGGTGCAATCAAATGCGAAACTCATTGTCCCAATTCTGCGGAATAGAACGCGAAGTAGTATCAGACCGGAAATAGGACAAGAACAGGGTTTTTTTTCAAGGATACTGGAACAACGAATATGATATTTATCCTTAGGATTCTATCAGAAAGAGCGAGACAAATGATAAAGGAATTTTACCTGTGTTTTGTAGACTATACCAAGGCGTTCAACAAACTACACCACAAGGAATTGATAGAAATGCTCAGTAACCTTGACATATTTCGCAAAGTCATCAGAGTAATCAAGAACATCTACTGGCAGCAGACCGCCAGCATACGGACATGAAACGAATTCAGCAGATATACAAAGATAGAAAGGGGCGTAAGACAAGGATGTGTTTTTTCACCGGATCTGTTCAACTTGTACAGCGAGACTATTCTAGGACCCTATATGTTATGCCAGGATATGTTATTCGCGGACACAATCTGTACAACATAAGACACGTATATTATACCGTGCTGATAGCCGACACAAAAGAAATCTACAAGACCTTCTGAAAAAGGTAGATGAAGAAAATCGAAAGAAAGGAATACAAATAAAAGACAAAATAATGAAAGGAAGAATGTCTGGTGAAATGCAAACGGAGGAGCCCAAAATGCCAATTACAGGTTGAGGATACTAAAATCAATCAAGTAGAAAAATTTAAGTACTTGGGAAGTGTTTAACTGAGAATAAAACGTGCGACACTGAGATACGAAGACGAATGGAAATGGCTACAGACGCATTCCAGAAGCTGATTTGAATATTAAGAGACAGGAAAATTTCGCTAGAAGCAAAGAAGAGTGTACTATATTGCTATGTGATGTCTGTTCTTTAGTATGGGAGTGAATGATGGAGAATATCCTCAAAGATGAAGGATAAACTAAAAGCAGCTGAAATGTGGTTCTACAGAAGGATGCTGCGGATTTCATGGATCTAGCATGAGAGCAATGATGAGGTTTTACAAAGGATGGAAACAAACAGAAAATTTATACTGAGCATCAGGAAAAGACAGCTGAAGTTACTGGGAAATGTGATGAGGAAGGAAGGCTCGGAGAATCTGATAATCACAGGTCAGATAGAGAGAAATAGAGAGGAGAATGCAGCGGATTACATATTTGAAGGGCCGAGCAAGTGGATGGCAGAGCAGGGTTTGAGTGGAATAACAGGAAAATCTTGCTGAAAGCTACGAGTGATAGAGAGGCATAGAAGGCCACGACCGCCTACTACCCGAAGGGACGTGGCACACAGAAAAGAATAATTGCAAGATTTGCGAGCAGACTGAGCAATAGGTTCGTCTCTCTGTCAAACTGCATTTTATTTCGACATAACATATGATAATTCATAATTCTGTGAAGTTCACCAAGTTTACTAGATATTACTAGATATATATCTATGAAATAGTCATACAAAAGAAAATCCTAAGGAAAATAAAATCTTAAAATCTGCATTTTATTTCTACATAACATATGATAATTCATAATTCTGTGAAGTTCACCATGTCTACTAGATATTACTAGGTATATATCTATGAAATAGTCATACTAAAGAAAATCCTAGGGAAAAAATCTTAAACTCTCCGGAATAACTCTCTCCAACCGTTTGTATATGAAATTCGCAAGAATAATAGAATCCCATTCTTTCGTGTTTTAGTAGACGACAATATCATTTTACTGAAATATATATATATATATATATATATATATATATATATATATATATATATATACTACCGGCCATAATTATTAGGTTAACAAATTTAAAAAAATGATGTATTTCTTCCTATTTTTAGTATTTATTGTGGATAATTTTAAATGAAAATAGAATGGTTCTTTTGTTCACGCAGCACAATAGCATATATACTAAATGAACTGTTTTGGTGTCCAGTTTTTGTGCTCTCTTTCCGATGATAGTCTCTTTTTCTTATTGGCTGGTGAAAGCATAAGCTTCCTGTCTGCCTAGTAGCATTTTGCAATATAACAATAACAAAAGAATCATTCTATTTTCATTTAGAATTATCCAGTTGGCAATACTAAAATTAGTATGAAATATATCATTTATTTTTAAAAAAACTGGGGTCCCCTAATAACTATAGCCGTTAGTGTACACACACACACACACACACACACACACACACACACACACACATATATATATATATATATATATATATATATATATATATATATGTAAACACAGAAGTAAATAGAAACGGAATGTACTTACATGTATAAAATAAATATAAAACGATAGTTATGACAATATCGTTAATAGAGTAAAATCATTTCTTACATGATTTTATAATGAATTAAGCAACAAAACAAAACAACATTATCAACGTTAATTTCTCGAACTATGACATGGACAAGCAAATATAATTAGCATCAGATAACTTTAGAACGTGGTAGTTTTGTATAGCCAAAGAAAACCTCAGAAGATTTGCAGCAGACATGGACCACATTTTATTAACTTGTGTTTTATCGAATCTAATCCATATCGTATACGGAAGCCGGTTCTTATTCTTCTGAAAATATTAAAACACATGAATACGTATTCGTACGCACATACCCACGCACATAGAGACACAATAAATAGTTGGGCAGCAACCTTTCTTTTCCACACGTTTCGTAGAATATAACAGACAAGAAAAATTTGATGTATTCTTCATTAGTTACATTTCCTACGTTCTTATATATTTCCATGTTCGGTGGGCGTGAGAGAGAGCAAACATTGACTGCATTGTTCATTGTCCCAAGCGCCTTTGGCCATTTCTTTAATTATTTTATAAGCTAGGAATAAACGCTAATACAATTTAAACATAAAAAATACTGCATCTTAAACTGTTAATCATAAAAAGAAATTCATAACACCTAAAACACCTTGCTGGCTGTTTTTGTTTTATGGCATATCAACCTCGGCGGGTCATTTATTGCCAACTAAATTTTATTTATTTATTGCTGGTAATAACTTTTTCTTTTCAACAACTTTATTGTTGTTTTTTTTTTATATATATAATTATTGTGTCTAGTAATACTTTTTGATTTTCGAGTATCAAGATTCATTGGGATTTGTTTTTAAGGGTAGGGTCCCCAAGTCCTACCCTTGTTATTTAACCCATAACTGGAGGGAAGGGACGGATTAATGCCTTTCCCAAGAGTACCCGTGCTTAAGCGAATGCAGGGTATTCAACTGACCAGGCTCAACGTTGCTTAACTTCGGTGATCGTGCGAGAAGCTGTGTATTCAACGTGATATGGCCGTAAGCCATACTTAAAAAGAAACCATCAAGAAAATCACTAATGATGTGAACAAAATCGCTTGGGACAAACGGAAAACACACTTTTATATATATATATATATATATATATATATATATATATATATATATATATATATATATATATATATATAGAATGTAATAATTATCTCATTCTTCCATTTAGTCGCAATAAGGTTTTTTTTTAAAAATTTGGCCAACTTTTTCCCTTCTAACTACAACTACAAACGCAATGGTCAACCACAGAAGAAATTACTACTAAGATTCCGCTTGCTTAACCCTATAAAAGCCAATATTTCTGAACCACCTCTTCCTTTACTAGAACAAGTCTCCGGCATTTGAATTTTTCCTCATTCTTTGTTTAAATGGAATTGACAATGCATGTCTTAAACTGACATGTTCAAAATGGATATTTCCCTCTATACATTATCTGAATATATATATATATATATATATATATATATATATATATATATACAGCACTGTGCAAAAGTTTTAGGACAAGAAAATTTATGAGGCATATTGCCAGAAAATAAACAATTTAATTAAAGTAAATTTATTTGATTTAATCAACAAATACTTTAACAATAAATAAATACTTGTTACAAAATAAATTTCATATTCAGTATAATTGCCTTTTGCTTTGATCACAGCCTTCATTCTGTCAGGCACTGACATCATAAACTTCTTCAATGTATCTAATGGTATCTTCTACCAAGCAGCTTGTATTTGTTCCCAAAGTGTGTCTTGCAAAGTAACATTAGATTAATCAATTTTTTATACTAAACATCCCATAGATGTTCAATAGAGTAGTTTAATAGAAAATAGGAAAATTAAATATAACTTCTATTTAATGCATTTCTTTTACACTTAGTTTTAAATAATTAATATTTATTAGCAATTTACATGTCTTTTCACCCTGTACTTGAGTTTCAGTGAAGTTTTTAGGAAAATCACCCCTGTTCTAATACTTTTGGACACGACAGGTAGTGAGCAAAAGTGTTAAGACAGGGGGGATTTTAGATTTTATTTTCATGCCTCATAAAAGATAAAATAGTTCTTGTCCTAATACTTTTGCACAGTACTGTATATATATATATATATATATATATATATATATATATATATATATGCTGCGATGGATGTTTTTCTAAATTACAGAAAATTGAAACTGACATCTTATTTCAGCAAATATACAGATTAAATATACTAATCAAAATTACACAAAACATCGACAAATACTTGAGTAAATATATTCCGCCAGGGCCTCTAGAAGATTTCAGAATCTTTTGCAACTCTTGTGGACGATCTCCCTCAGTTTTTTTGGTCTCACGTTTTACTGTGGTCCACAGATAATAGTCAACGTGAGTGCAGTCTGGGAAGTTTTGTGGCCGGATTTTATGGATGATGTAGCCGCAGAAAATTGTTTGACAGCCATAACTGGGTTCTCCTGTTTGTGTGGCATGGTGCAGAGTCCTGTTGCCAGACATAAGGTTTTCATGCAGCCGCTCTCTTGTCTCAGGGCATCAATATCTCACCAAGGTACTTGATGTAGACCTACGTGTTTTATCAAAAACAAATTTTGGATTTCGTTTCTTATCAGAACGATCAAAATAAATTTACGGAGGTGGAGTACCTTTGTAATTACTATTAAACTCATCTAACTTTTTCCCGGTCCTCTGCACTGTCCTCAGATCAACACACAACACTCTAGTATGGAAGCTTCTGGTGCAAATCTGAAGGAGTAGAGTATGTCGTTTCCAAATGTTACAGTTTGAATTGCGTCATGGTACTCTTTTTCTCGCAGAAGGTGTCCAACTGACCCTAGTCTAATATGCAGTTAAAAAAAAAGTGGCGACAATTTACTTAACGCACCTTATATATACACTACTATCCACTGTGATTGTAATTAAGGGTTCCCTTCGAAATTCCTAGCACCTGAAGAAGGCCGGAGTGTACAACGGCCAAAACGTCGTACAAATGGAAACAAAGATGACGACAATAAAGTAAATACTGTAAACACTACCTCATCTCAGAAATATAGACAAATAGAATGATATATTATTAAACGTCGTACAAATGGCAACAAATATGAGGACAATAGTCAGAATAATGTAAATACTGTAAATACCACCTCATCTCAGAAATATAGACAAATAGAATGATATATTATAAAACGTCGTACAAATGGCAACAAAGATGAGGACAATAGTCCGAATAAAGTAAATACTCCCTCATCTCAGAAATATAGACAAATAAAATGATCTATTATTAAACGTCGTACAAATAGCAACAAAGATGAGGACAATATTCCGAATAAAGTAAATACTTTAAACACTAGCTCCTTTCAGAAATATAGACAAACACTTGATTGAATGCATGAGACGTGCATGTGCTAAAATTGAGGGTGCTTTATCTTCTATCATAATGTACCTAGGAACTACGAAAATACAACAAATTATTTTTAAATCCTCAAAGTCTTCGGACATTTCTGATAAAAACTTACTGTTAAACAATCTTACCTACATAGTAAAATTAAAGCTGCGTAATTATTTATGTAGTTGGCTTAAATCTTTTGAATGCCATAGAAAGGTGCCTGATGATAAAATCCCAAATGAGATCTAATTAATATTGATTAAATATCAAAACTAATCCAGCCAGAAGACTCAGTGTTTCTTTAAATTTGATATTGTAAATTTCTATTTTTCTATCTTTAAGAACCTCCCTGATTGTTGTATTAACTTGGCTAAAAATTCAGTTGAACTCCGATAAAGAAATTAAGTTTATTTTAGCAGCTATAAAATTGAATCTAACCATTGACCATTTCACCTAGATCCTGCGATAGTTTTGATGTCCCTATCGCGACATGATTCAGCCCAGGTTGCTGATCTAGTAGGAAATTATATATTAGATACCTTATACCATGATGACGGCCTAATATGCAGCACTAATAACAACAGACCCTTAACCAATAGAATTAAGAACATTTTTAGGGCCTTTAAATTTCTAGGTTTTAATATTGAAGTTTCCTTTAATCTTAAAAATAATTTATTATTTAGGACATGACCCTTTATCATAATGAAGATTCGTAGCAAACTTACCACAAAGAAAACGATACTCATAGCTATATCAATGTTAATACCAATCACCCTAATCTGTATTTATAAAAATGACTATGTCTTTCTGTGTGCTTGTGTGTCTCCATTATGACGAACTGTACTCCTTCGAAATCCTTGGTACAATTTCAGTCAAAATTGATTCATTTGTCGATCATGATATGAACCTTTGATGTACTCAAAATTTTTTTGTGTGGATATCATCGAAACGCTTAGAATTTGCGACATCTTCTCTTCCGAGTCGTCTTATGCGAATTCAACCAAAATCAAGTAACTTTTAGATCAACGTCCGATCCTTTGATCTACACATTTTTGTGTAGATCAAAGGTTCGGACCTTGATCTAGAAGTTACTTACAATGTTCAGGGTTTGTCAAAAATCAGTGACACACATAAATTCGGGGTGTCTTTTGAGCACGTTTATGCATTTCTCCAAGACGCTTCACTGAAACTCAACCAGAATCAGTCAATGGTCTGATGCTTTGATATGCGCACAAAAATTTTAATTGACACCACAGGGCACAGCAATTATTAATAAAGAATATTTTGCTTTTTGTGATAGTTTATTTTTCCAGAACTCTTAGTTGCATTCCAACAGAAACGGGCCTTTTTGTAACTTCTACTTTATCATGTGCCATTTCTCGTATTTTACAAGGTGGCAACCCTTTCAAATTTGCAGGTACAATGCATCCACTTCTTATGCGTCAAAACGACATCGCATCATATTACAGGCTCCCTTAACGCCCGCCTGCGTTCTTCCAATTGCACAAATATTTCCGTTTATTGGCAAAATTGACCAAGCCTGTATCCCGTTTTACAAATACAATAAAAATCAATACTTAGCATTTTTTTGACTTTCGATTCACGGCAACCTTATACTGGAGGTTTTTGTATAACCGCGTGACATATCATTAATAAAATTTGATTCCCATGAACATTAAATGAACATACTTTCAGAATTATTAAACTGTCAGTTTCAAATATGCACCTGATTATTGCATCACGCATGAAGCTCCAAGTCGTGCCATCAACGTAGGACAATGTGTATATTTGTTAATATATATGTAATATAACTCTGTTCATACAGTGAACACAGTTTCATTAATACTTAAATAACAATAGTATACATATGTGCACCCTTTATATATATTTAGTATTTAGTATTTCATGTCACTATATATACATATATATATATATGTGTGTGTGTGTGTGTGTGTGTGTGTGTATGTGTGTGTGTGTGTGTGAAAGAAAGAGAGAGAGAAACATAATATATTCCTTCTTACATATCAAATTTTTGATAACTCGTTAAATAAAATTTTGGAGATTCTTTTTATTTTGCATTCAAATATTAACTATGAAATTCTTACAACGGAAATAGAAACAGAAGTAACGTATGTCTTTTAGAAAAAACTGTTATCTGAAAACGCATAAATAACCCTAATTTATTTTATAAAAAAAGCAATTTAAGACCACAAACATAGAAAATAATACTTACTTTAATTCTTAAATTCCTGTTGATATAAATTCCTTTATACCCTTTTCTCTTTCTTTCTTTCTCACTTCTTTTTTTCTCTTTCTTTCTCTCTGTCTCTTTCACTCCTTTTTTCTCGTTATTCCTCAATCCTTTTCTCTCTTTCGTCCTCACTTCTTTTATCTTTTTCTTCCTCACTCCTTTTCTCTTTTTCTTCCTCACTGTTTTGCTCATTTTCTTCCTCACAGCTTTTCTCTTTTTCTACCTCACTTTCTTCCTCACTCCTTTCTCTCTTCCTTTCTTTCTTTCTTTCTTTCGTTTTCCTTCGTTTTTCTTTCTTCATTCCTTTCTTTCTTTCTTTATTTCTCTCTTCCTTTCTTTCGATTTCTCTTCTTTCTTTCTTTCTTTCTTTCTTTCTTTCTTTCTTTCTTTCTCCGATATTACTATTATTAATTATGAATTAAACCTCTTTGTTTTCATCTTTCTGCATTTTTTTTATCTTTTATGAATATTTTTAATTTAAAAATTTAATTTTCTATCTACATTTAATCTTAGAATATTTAAGTTTTTACTCATGATAGTAAAAACACTGTAATCTAAATTTATATGATTTAACTTTTATAAACATCGAATGAACTTAAATTCAAATCTATTAAACTGTCAGCTTGAAAAATGCATATGAAAATTTGCACATGTAATCGAATCATGCTATCGTAGATCAATATGTATATCTATTATATGAAAATATGAGTAATGGTAAAAAATCATAATTAACGCTATAGACAAAAATATTTTTGATTTCCTCCATGATAATGGTATGTTTAAATAATAAAAGAGAAACGGCATGGCCAAACGGTTTCGCAACTTGCTCAATGGAGCCAAATCGGGTGGGGGTTATAAAGAATTAATACTCGTTTAAAAAATGGAAATGATGTAGAAGTGGAAACTAAATGTAAATAAGTCAGAGGTCAAAAATATACACTCTGTTTTCACAGGGAGGGTTTTAAAGATGGAATGGCCTCTAAGGTGGTAACTAAAGTAGAACGTACTTAATATGGAAAAAGGTATCCCCACTGAAGGTAGCAACACAATTACGGTTATTAATAAGGTGTTCCGCAATAAAAGACCCCTATGTATTGGTCAGTCCATCTGACGGGGAATAGTTCAAATTACGAATTCTTGCAGGTACGTGTTGTTTAATTCTGGAATCTAATCTTTGAGTAGTTCTCCCTATGTAGAGCAATCCATTACTATATTTAATTATATAAATCAAAGTGTATTATGGTGTAGGTAGGGATCATCCTTCCCCGCACTTTTCATTCTTCATTAAATCTTTTAAATTGTGTATTATATTGTATATAAACACATTTTTATTGTCATGGGTTATTTCCCCACTTTTTTAGGTGCCCCTCGTAAATATGTGGTATTGTGGTGTATGAAGGATTGGGAGGTGATGGATGGGTTCTTTTGGTGATTGAGCAAACTGTAATGTGTGAATGGGTCGTGATAGTATTTAGCTAGGTATAGGATAGCTAACTGAAGACCACCCTCTACCCCTTCCATTTTTCGGCCTTGTGCCACAATTCGTGTATTTTTTACATGAATAAATATTGAGATCATCCTTCCCTTTAAGAGGAAAGACAGATTTAGAAGAAAAAGCAACACAAGCATTAGCAGCAAATCACAATGTCGAATTGCAATCACAACCCGTGTCTGTATATGTTGTTCGAAACAGTCGTTCTGCAGTCTTAAATATTATAGAGTTCAACGGTGGTAAAGGTGTTAATAAATGTTTTAAAAAAAGTTAAATTTAAGATCTGTTCAAGGTCGATTTATTTAAACGGAAATGTGTTCACCTTTTAGCAAAATGTATTTTGAAGTCTACAATGTTTCTTATATATTTCTATTGAGTTCATATCTCTCTTTTTCATGAAAGACAATCTACCTTTCTATTCCATTTTGTTTATACCTGTGTATCTCACCATTTACCTGCTAGTTCAGATCTGTGTTCGTGTCTAGGTTTGTTCGCATGAAACTTCGTTCGTTACAGCTTATCTCTCTCTTCCAAATTACACTTCATCTTTATGCATCGTCCGACCATTCATCATTGCAGATAAAAGAAAGAATTCTAATTAATCAACTCTTGTCATTGAAAGTGTAAATTTCCTTTCCCTTTATTAAAAAAAAAAAGACATATTTACATTCCGACTGGCTTTTTTGGTTCTTGAGAGCAATTTTAATCTTAATTTCCACACAACACCTGAGCTACGCTTCCATCGCAAACATTTGCCGAAGTCGATTTTTTTTTTGTTGGTTGTATTTGTTTTTATTTTACTCAGCTATCTCTTGAAATTCTTCTAATCTCGTCCGACCTCATCGCTGTAAGTCACGTGACGTGACGTGACGTCATTTAAACGCGAGAAAACCTCCTGACGTGACAAATTCTGAAACAAGTGATTTAAGAGCGAGCGGAGAGGTCGTCGCTTTTATTATTCCCCGTCTTCGATTCCCGGTCCTTTCTTCATCAGACCATTATTAATTCTGCCACCTCAAAGCGACAGGGAAAATCGCTCCGAGCCGTCACAAAATTTGTCTGATTTGTCACATTCATAATTTATTTATTTTTCCCGTGTAGTTCAGGAGGAAATGCATGTTTCCTTGCAAGATGTGTGCGAATGAAGATGGGAGGACCGATCTGTTTCTTTTATTCCCACTCTGCATTAATCTGTCAGGTTAAATATATCAATCAATCGAGTAAATTTTGATTTTAACAGGCTTATCTATCTATCTATCTATCTATCTATCTATCTATCTATCTATCTATCTATCTATCTATCTATACATATGTATATATCTCAGTTTTTCCTGTCTATCTATCTATCTATCTATCTATCTATCTATCTATCTATCTATCTCAGCCTATTCATATCTATCTATCTATCTATCTATCTATCTATCTATCTATCTATCTATCTATCTATTTCAGTTTTTCTATATCTATCTATCTATCTATCTATCTATCTATCTATCTATCTATCTATCTATCTATTTCAGTCTCTTCCTTGATCTATCTATCTATCTATCTATCTATCTATCTATCTATCTATCTATCTATCCTTTCTGTATGAAAAGTTGCATTCTTTTTGTCTTTTCTCTCGAGCGTTCTTTCAGTCATTTTTATTTGATGCTTTTGTAGTTCTGATATTAATGCTTGTATTTGATAGTTTACACGCATCAGCACATTAAAATAACCTTGCCGTAAAAATTAGGTGAAACTGCTTTTTCATTATTTTTTATCTATATTATAGTAGTTTTATTTTATTTTTTCAAAAACCATTTTTGTCAGACAATTTCGAAACACAATGAATGCATGTAACTACTTTCACCATGTAAAGACATTATCGATTTTTCGCCTAAATGAAAATAATGTTTGTTTTCTAAATTTTCCAACAGCTTCTTTTGATTCTTGTTCTGCATTGAATATACGAATGAATTTTAGGATATTTCACATAAATACATTTTTAAACAAACATAAATAATAACGAATTATGTTTGTCAGAATTTATTATTTCCATTTTGCGCTCCCACCTACAATAAAACTTTTTCTACATTTATTTGACATGAAAATCGGTCATCATCTTTGTTGCCATATTTACGACATTTTTGGCCGTTGTAAGCACTGACCTTGTTTGGATGACAGGAATTTCGATCTGAAGCCTTTATTTTATTCACCAAGGTAAATTGTTCAAGTTCCTGCGCTAATAACCTTTATAGTCGTCTCCGTATAAATTATCTCTTTTTTCAGACATCTGGAAAAGACATTCAGATAGTCCAGTTCAATATCCCATTCACCTGAAAAAGGTCGGAGCTTACAACTACTGAAACGCCGTTTATATGGGGACAAAGATGAGGAAAACAGCCTGAACAATGTAAATTGTATAAATAAATACAATACCTCATTTCAGAAATATAAACAAATACTTAAAATCTTGAAGTAGAGAATTTCTAAAGTCTGAAGATTTTCTTTATTAGTTTATAGAAAATTCCAGTTTCTTATCGATATTTGCATTAAAGTACGTGTCCAGAGTCAAGCTATTCCCTCCTCCTCATTACCATTAGATAACCCTGGGTCATAGTAGCAACACGCTAAGTTTTCCTGTCATGGTATGCATAGCAATTAGATTTTTTATGTGATGGTGTTGACAGGCAAATCACCAACCAGTTTTGGATTCGGTATTTTTCATCTATTAGTAAGAAGGCGAAAGAGCTGATCCTGTTATGTTATTCACCCCATGAGAGAAGAATTCATATTTTTCCAAGATACTTCTATGAAAAAAATAAGAAATAGTGAACGCAACGGAACCTTTCGGAATTTGAAACCGGTACTTACGATGCAGTGGATATTGGCTCGGAAAGAGAAACTGGATGTCCGGGTTCAAATTCGCGTTGAATTTGTTGCATTCATTTACGCGTAAATAACTTTGGGAACGGTATTAATCCGTCTCTTTCAGCTTTAGGTTAAATACCAACCTTGGTAGGTAACCAGTCAACCACAGACAGTAATGGCAACCTACTGCAGGAAAATCCTCTGTCCATTCAGTTTGGTTTCTTTCGAGACATGATCGTCCAATCATGTATGGCACTTAACTGACTGACAGGAATTCTATATTGTGCGCTTCACTAATTCATTACCCTTTCTAGTCAGTCAGTTGAGTGCCATAGGTGATACACGCTTGGGCGATCATGTCTCGAAAGAGACATGACTGACTGGGCAGAAGATTATCCCGCAGTAGGTTGCCATTGCTTTCTGCGGTAGACTGGTTGCCGACCAAGGCTATAGAACCCAATCTGTCCTGTTATTTAACCCATAACTGGAAGGAATAGACGGATTAATACCTTTCCCAAGGGTATTTGCGCGTAAGTGAATACAATGAATTCAGCTGGAATTCGAACTCGGCTCCTCGATTTCTCGTTCCGAGTCGATATCCAATGCACCACAACGCACATCCCCCTTTCTAGTACCGAGGAGAATTCCCCTTCCTAACTATTTTTTTCGAAACAACATGAAACTTTATAATTTTGATTATATTATTATTTTCTCTTTGACGTGTATGTGCTATGAATTATAGTTGTTTCTTCTGTTGAAAATATCCGGACCAGACTTCCTTTCTAGAACTGAGGCTATACTGAAGGATGTTTAAATAACCCTTTCTCTATTCTACAAGATAATTTCAAAATAAGGCGAGAGTAGGCCACGGAATCCTCGTCGTTGTCTTGAAGAAATGTGCTCCCCAAAACTCTCCTACGTCTTCTCTTAACTCTATAATTACTGACTCTCTACTACCTGTTTTCCTGTCTGCTAGAAGTCCTCTTCTGTGGTTCCTGCAATTAAGAACTCAGGCGAACCAACGTACCCCTCTAATTATCACCCTATCAGTCTCTTACCAATTTTTGGCAAAGTGTTCGAGGCTATCATCAATGCTGAGTTAGTTCAACATTTCACTGCCCTTAAACTATTCTCGGACAGAGAGTATGGCTTCCACTTTGCCAGGTTTACTGCTGATCTGCTAACAACCATCACCGAGTACATATACCAGACCATCAATAAGAACAGCGAAGCTCGAACTGTTGCACTGGATATCTCCAAAACATTTGGGTCTGACTTTCTGTGCAAGCTGCAGGGCTATGATCCAATCGTTCATAACAAACCGCATAATGAACGTTATCCTGAACGGACATGCCGCCTCATCCTATCACACGAGTGTGTGTCCGTTAAGGATCTATCCTAAGACCGACACACTTCCTCATCTTCATCAATGATCTCTCTGATGTGATCAAATAATATGTAGGCATCTACGCTCATAACACTATCATTGACTTCCACCTCAATAAGAAATCTGCCAAGGTGGTCAAAAATAACCTCGCTGCTGATCTTCAAACCCCATAGACACTCCCTCCTGTCCCCATCAGTATGGATATAGCTAGTGTCTCCGAAAGAAATACATTACGCCTCCTCGTCCTTGCTCTCTCTTCTGACCTCAAGTGGAACAATTAGATTGAATCAATAGTTAAATCTACTGCTAGGAGTGTTGGGTCACTGTGTCGAGCCTGGAAGTTTTTCTTACCTGTGTTCATCTTGCACATATAGAAATCAACCATCAACCCATGCATTGAATACTGTTGTCATATTTGGTCGGGTGACCTTGCTATTTCTCTAGTGCACCTCGACAGTCTCCATAGGAGAATCTGTAATGTTATTCCCCGACCAGGCGACTCAACTCTAGCCTTCTTCTCACTGACGATATGAGGATTCTTTCTGTTTCTCCCACAAATATTTTCATGGTTTCTTCTCCAACGACCTTAGCTCACTATTGCCTCTTCTACAAAAATTTACTCCAGCAAACAGTCTAGCAACAAGGTTTCACAATTTTACAGTCACAACAACCAAATGCAGTCGCACATCTACACCTACAGCTTCTTTTCTCGCACTTCCTGCCAGTGGGACTCCCTTCCATATACTTGCTTTCCTGATAGATATATTCTTCAAGTGTTTAAATGCAATGTAAGTTGCCATCACTTATTCCCTATACATCCAATCCTTCTCTTGTTCTTTACCCAACACCACTTGTACCTTGTCCTTCTCCCTTTTCATTCTACTCTCACAACCCTCTTTACACTAGTATCCCTATCTTTCTCTTGCCCTTTCTCTAACACCTCCCCTGTAAACGATTCATATTTCTCTTCGTACTCATTCTATGTAAACTTCCACTCTCCTTTTATGTAGCTCCTTGCGCACTAGTGGCGATACTTCTTTGCTTGTGTTAAAACGATTAACAAATAATCATAGATTACGTTTTAAAAAGGTTTATAAGTTCTCTTTTGTTGAAAAACTTGGTAAAGGAAGTTGATCTTTTCAAGACTATGGATAACTATGTTATTAGCATAGCCTTCCCACACTATCCATCAGTTCACTGACCCCGTGACGAATAATGCAGGATCGTTGTCTTCTATTAATATATTCGTTTTAGTAAGTAGTACTTAAAGAGTGAGGGCTCTTTCTTGAAATATGTGTTTTTATATGCGCAGGATATGTGTTTATTCACATTTCCCTGACAACAAAATTTGACGAGAATAAATATATTACAGAAAATTATATTTCATATTTGTGACAAATATATCATTATTTCGAATATCACATTTTGTCGAGTTAGTGCAGTAAGGATATAATATCGCTAGATAGATTTCTGAAAAAACAAAAAAACAAAAAACAAAAAAAACAAATGCTCAGCGGCAATTCAATAATCCCACAACGTTGATAAATATGAAAAATGAATACACAAAAAAGAAGGTCATAGTATAAAATCCAATTTAAATTTAGCACTAGAACAACTCAATCCATCTAAGTATTACATGACATTTTAACATGAGCACCACAAAATTCAATGCTCGTATGGCTTTCACATGACCTACAGCCGTGTATGGAATACTGTTGACATATCTGGTCAGGTGCCCTTGCTGTTTGTCTCGACAGGCTCCAAAACAGAATCTGTAATGTGATTAGTCCCCACCTGGCAGTTAGCCTTCAGCCACTTTCTCACCGGTGGGATATGGCTTCCCTCTATCTCTTCTGTAAATATTTTCATTACTTCTGCTCTGACGAACTTAGGGCACTAGTGCACCCTTAACAAGAATTTACTCGTGCAACCAGACTGGCAACAAGGTCCCACACTTTTACAGTTAGATCAACCAAATGCAGATGATAATTCTACTCCATCAGCGTTTTTGCTCGTGCTTTCCGCCTGTGGAACTCCCTTTCGGATTATTGCTTTCCTGACGGCTACAACCTCCAGGAATTTAAATGCAATGTCATTTCCCAGCTATTATCCAATTGACTCCAGTTCTTTTTACACCACCCCGTGTATCTTGTTCTTTTTCTTTCTCCCTACTTCGCAGCTGTCTTCACTACTGTTTTCTCCTTCTTATTTTGCGCTTTCTCTTTCACCCTCTGTAACTGGTTCGTCTTTCTCTTCACTCCCCACCTGTCTAAATCTTTAACTATCTTATATAGCCTTCTGCACATCAGTGGCGGTACCGCCTTGCTTGGGGTGAAATGATGAAAAAAAGAAATAACAGCAGTAGCATTTTCGAAGCCATGACTACACGAGGGAACCTATCCCTCTGCAGACTGGAACATGCATTTGGCCATCTAAGCGGCACTTAGTAACCCAACTATTCCTCTATTTGCTTCCCCTGATAGCAGACACCGAAAAATAAAAATGATCGGGTAAATGTTAACCTGACGCGAACGTGACAGCTGGGGATAAGTAGGCTGTTGACATATGACATGGCAGCATTTGGTGGTTTTGGACATGTTGATCAAATGAAATTTCAGTATTAGTGAGTTAAAATAAATAAGTATCGGGTCAAACCTTCGATTTATCACTATCAATTACCTGCATTGAACTTGTACGCAACCAGGCAGATTTCAGTCATTCGTTTGCAATTCAAGCAACTAAACATTAAAAGGATAAAGACCTTATAATATATTTTAAATAATTATGCTCAGCACACTCGACATATTTGGGAAAGACATAAGAGTGATTAAGAATCTCTACTGGCAGCAAACTGCCTGCATACAGAGAGGTAACGAAGATAGAAAGGGGTGTAAGACAAGGATGTGTCTTTTCACTCGATCTGTTCAACTTGTAAAGCGAGATTATTTTGAGTACCCTAGATGTTATGCAAGGATTTGTCATGAGAGACCACTAATTGTGTAACACTATTTCTGCATATGAAAGAAAAATGTAATTCTTAGTTTAATACGACGGAGCAAAAGAAATTATTATCAGTGGTATTGTTGATTTTGCAGCTTATTGTAAATCGCAATATGAGCTCTGATTGGAAATATTTAATACTTATGTGCTTGTAAAATCCGAAAAACAGAAAAACTAGCTGAAAATAGAAGAGAGAAGAAAGGATAAATATATTTTTGCATTGTTTATTCAAAAGTCGATCAGAAGCTTTTCGGTCGGTAGAAGTGAGAAATAGAGATAGTCAAAACAAGACTGTCAGGACTTTTGATTGGGTTAGGGTAAGGTCAGATGCTTAGTTCTCAAATTGATGGGTAATGATTTGAAAATTTGAAAACCTAAAATGATGTAAACAAGAAGAATAGGAAGAGAAGTTACGTCAGAAGAGTTAGTGTTGCCCCATTGGTTGACCCAAACTCCCCCAACTTCGAGACGTCTAGGCGGAAGTAATCTCATTGGTCAAAGATTTGAATTGCATAAGATACCCCGGGTCTTTCAGCATCTCCTAAGAGAATTTGAGACATGTATAAAAATCGGGACTCCGAGTAGCAAAATCAGTTTCTGCTTTTGCAGTTCATAATGTTGCAGTCGAGATGTAACAACTGAGGGTAAAGTGTTCCAAACTAGAAGCCACGACCAAGAAGACTGGTCGTCTCCAATAGATCTCCAAACTGAAGATGTAAAGAAAATTAGAAAAGCCTGCCGCCGACCGACTTAAAAGAGTTAAAGTCGAATAATGCGACTCCGATAGAGTCCTGGCTAGAGATGTATCAAAACAGAATGAGCCGAGAAAGAGTTAAACAAGCTGAGTGGAGATTACTTTATGGCCGAGCGAAAGAGCCAAGACGAATCTACTATCACCAAGTTTCCGCTCCACTTTGGCTATTTTCGTAAAGCTTCGATAAAGAGCCCTGAAAGAGCTTTTTGTTTTAAAAGTAATTGGGAAAATTGAAAGCCCGATTATTCTAAACGAATCATTCACTCTGTTGTAACATTCAATTCGATGATTGTACATTCTGTTGTTGTTGTTAATTTGTTTCTTATACATATAAAGATTTTTCCGCAACTCATCCAGGCGTCTTCGAACTTATTCTTTAATTTTATTTAATTTTATTTTATTTTATTTTTTTGGGTGCCGTGTTTATTTTATCAACACAAGTGTACACATATGTCCGGTCTGGTTTGAGGTGGTAGAGAAACGGCTACCGGGTTTTCAACGTGTCTTTCCTGAGATCAAAATACACAGCGTTGGCAGAAGAGTTCACAATTGGAATAGATGTCTTGAGGACCAGCTGCTGTGGAGAGACTATCACGATTAGCGATCCGAAAGCATGGTCATAAGTGGTGCTGTGTTCGACAGGTTCCGGTCAGCATCATAATTTTGTGTCTGTGATTGTCCAGGGGTCAACCAGCGATCTAGCCAGGACAAGTGTCAACATAAGGTACGCAGAAGATACAGTGCTGATTGTAAACACAGAAAGGCAACTACAAGACCCCCTACAGCAGGTAGCTGAAGAGAGTGACAAGAAAGGACTACAAATAAACTGCAAAAAAAACAAAAAAAACAATGCATGGTCATCAGCAAAAAGAGGAGCCCAAAATGTCAAATAGAGTTAGCAGATAATAAAATCAAGTAGGTGCAAATATTTAAATACCTGGGAAGTGTTCTGACAGAAGACAGAAAGTGAGGCACAGAGATCCGAAGGCGAATTGGCATGACGAAGGACGCGTTGCAGAAGCTGAATAAAGTGTTAAGAGACAGGAAACTTTCACTGGCAACAAATAAGAGAGTACTAGATTGCTATGTGATGTCAGTTCTTCAATATGGCAGTGTATGCTGGAAAATGTCACCAAAGATGAAGGAAAAACTGGAAGCAGCTGAAATGTGATTCTACAAAAGGATGCTGCGGATAACGTAAACCGAATTTGTGAGCAATGATGAGGTTTTGGAAAAGATGGAACCAAAAAGGAAACTAATATTGAACATCGGGAAGAGACATCTAAAGTTCCTGAGACAAGCAATAAGACAGGAGGGCTTGAAGAACCTGATACTGAGAGGCCAGATAGAGGGAAAAAGAAACAGAGCAAAGTTGTGGATAAAATATTTGAAGGGCCTGAGATAGTAGATGACAGAAGGGGGGTTGACTGGTGTTACAGAAGAAAGTATGCTCAGAGACACCAGGAATATGGTGACGTGGAAAGCCATGATCGCCTACGTCCTGAAAGAACAAGGCTCATAGAAGAAGAAGAAGAAGAAGAAGAAGAAGAAGAAGAAGAAGAAGATTTGATGGTCAATTATATAGAAAGGCTAACGTTACGACTATCAATTCATATAGACTTAAATATTTAGTTCTGGTTAAAAATACTTTACAAGCAATGACCCAGCATTAGATATATTTACGAGCTGACAATCTGTTGAGAAACTAGTATTTCTCTATAAAAAAATAAGCATTTCTAATTCACGTTTTGAGTTATATTGTGGTGAGATTTGTTTTATTATCATTTCACCAAAGCAGGGCAGAAATTTTCAGTAAGAAAAAAAAAGATACAAATGATGTTGAAGAAATTATAGGAGATGAATGGTAATCCAAGAGATAAAAGATGGTAATTGATGTTGCATTTAAACTTTTGGAGAATGTTGCTATCAGGGTATCATGCAAATGGAAGTGAGTTTCACTAAGGGAGGTGCGAGAAAAGAATCTGTCAGAGTAGAAAATGTTGATATATTTAACTAATTCGACTTTAAAAGATGGGACCTTAATGCCAATCTAGCAACATGAGTAAATATATATGCAGTCGAGATCAGTTAGTCAGTCAAGTGACACACGTGATACACGTTTTGGGCGATCATGTCTCGAAAGAGACATGACTGACTGGCCGAGGTACCAGAAAAAAACCTTCTCAGATTTGCTGCCATGAAAATACTTGTAGAAAAGAAGGCGAGAGGCCACATCACGAGAAAGTGACTGAAGTTGGACTACCAAGTCATGATCGATTATATTGCATATTCTCATTTGGATTTTGTCGAGAACCTCAAAATGAGTAGCAGTAGCACCCGACCAGTTATGGCAACAATTTTCAATGCACGGGCGAATGGTAGATTTATAAATGTACTAAGTGGATTCTGACGAGAAAAACTTCCTGGTTGGATATAGTGAACTATACTTCCTAACAGTATATGCAGCTATGGGTTCAATGTTGTCATTCCATTTGAGGTCATTTGAAAGAATGAAGCCAATGAGGCGGAGTGTGTTGCTCTCTAAGGGACTCTACTGGCGTTATCCATTTTGATGATAGGCAGGAATATTTCTCTATGCTGATTTAAAAAAGTGAGCAGCTTCGTTTTGGTGATATTAAAATTTATTAGCCTTTTCATTCCTCATTATACATGGATTCTTTTTTAGATTAGCAAGCATTATCACAAAATCGAGATCTGTGATTATCCATTATCAAATACATCTAATTGTTCAATTTAAAACATTAGTTGTTACAGGCAAGTAATTCTATTGTTAAAATGCATGCACTATTTCTCAAGTAATTAACTGTAAATCTGCTTGTGCAATCTGACACGATTCCTGATTATTCAGCTCCAATGGATATCTCATTATTTAGACTTGTCCACAGAAGTAGAAACTTATAATCTTCATGAATAACACTTTCATTGATTACATGGAGAATATTATGCAACTATTCTGTATAGCTTAAGATTATTTTGAAATTATACTCCTGAACATACCCCGAATGTGATTAAACCCCGAATGTCCGTTGTGGTGCGGTAAATATAATCTCGGAACGAGAAATTGTAGAGCCGAATTCTAATTCCAGTTGTATTTGTTGCATTCGTTTAAGCGGAAAGTTAGTAATCCGTCTCGTCTCCCTCTAGATATGGGTTAAATAGCAGTACAGATTCGGTTATATAGTCTTGGTTGACAACCAGTCTTCCACAGGAAGAAATGGCAACCTACTGAGAGAAAATCTTTTGCCAGTCAGTCATGTCTCTATCGTGACATAATCGCCTAAATTTGTATCACGTATGACATAGTTCTAGACAAATTGTTCAGGGGAAAGTTATCCAGCTGATCCCAGGACAGTTTGTCTGGAACTTCTAGAACTTTTTCGGATATTTTTCTCTTTAAAATTTTAACTTATCTTAAGATTTTAAAGATTTAAATTAAATCTCACATGTTTTAACACAAACGATTGTAATATGTCAGTTTGGGAGAACATCTTAATGAACACAAGGGAACACAAGCTTTAATTTCACATCTCTGCCAAGTGAAAGTTTTTGGAAGTAAACACTAATGAGTAAAAATTGAAACCGGAATTGCAAAGTCAGTTTAATGTTGCGTCTCGACATATTCTAGTATCTCCTCCTCCGACACCAATTCCAAGATGTATCAGACCTTGCCTTTCTTCTGGAAAATATCAGTGAAATTAAAAGAGAGGCTATACAGCTGGAGCAACTGCCGATCTCTAACAAAGAAATCCAGTGAATACTACAGCCTTGGAAAACAAACCAGCATCAACTCATCCTCACTCAGGTGTTACACTACTACCTCGAACCGAATTTTAAAGGTTTTTATGTTATCCCTACTTCATAGCTCTCGAAAATATTTTCTTTATATTTTCTTTCGTTAATAAGATTTTGTTCTTTCATAGTCGACGTCTTATTTTTTATACTCTTTATATTGTTCTCTCAAACTGAATTAGCTCATATACTTTCTATGTGTTACGTACGACACTTTTTGCTATCTTTTCATAATAATTATGTAATTAACTAAACTAAGATACCGTATATAGTGAGTTTGATTGTATTACTTTGGAAGTTATACGTCACATCGGACATGACTCCTTCATTGCCGAATCTTATGAGTCCTCATTATTCAATCTCATGACTTCCCTATTAGTCAACCTCAAGATTTTCCATTACACAGCTTGAATCTCATAAATTATATGAAATTTTAGTTTTGTGCTATTAATAACAAAAGAAAACTGAACATAAAAACTTAAGACTATTTTTCTTCTTCCTTGTGCTAGTTGTTCTCCTGAGACCCCATTGAAACCCTGCCCTGCCAGCCATTTGCTCATGCCCGTGAAGTATGTTAAGCGCTGTTTTTCCATGTCTCTCTGTCTCTCTATCGAACTTGTGAGTATTAGATTCTCCAAGCCCTTCTTCCTCATTACATATTCCAGGAACTTTAGCTGTCTTTTCCTGATGTAACCTAGTAGTTACATACCCTTTCCATCCACTCCAAGACCTCATCGTTATCACATCTCCAGTCAATATTATCCGCATCATCCTTCTGTAGAACCATATTTCAGTTGCTTCAAGTTCTGTCATCCACCTGTTCAGGCCAGTCAAGTACGTTACACGCTGTTTCCCCTGTTTCTCGTGCCCTCTATCATGCATGTTAGTATCAGGTTCTCCAAGCCCTCCTTCCTCATTCTAAGTCCCGGGAACTTGAGCTGTCTCTTTCCGATGCTCAGTCTTAATTTCCATTTCGTTTCTACCCTTTACAAAACCTCATCATTGCTCGATCCCTGATATCCGCAGCATCCATCTGTAGAACCAAATTTCAGGTGCTTCAAGTTTTTCCTTCATCTTTGATGATATTGTCCAGCAGTCATTGCCATATTGAAGAACTGACATCATATAGCAATCCAATACTCTCTTCTTTGTTCCCAGTGAAATTCTCCTGTCTCTTAATACTCTACTCAGCTTTTGGAATGCATCTTTGGCCATCAAATGCATCCTTGGCAATCATTCACGAATTTAATTATTATATCATGGTGATACCTGAAGATAGGAAAATTATTTGGAGTGGATAAGTAGAGGGTGCATGAATGACTGTCGTAAATTCAGAATACGAAATGGTCACTTATTTTATCAGAAATAACGATAACAATCATTAGTGGGAAATACGCCAGTCAATAACTCAACCTTGCAGCCATTTTCGTAATCTCTTCGTTTGCTGTATTTCAATTATATTTTATCTTTTTATCCAACCCTCTTTATTTTTTTGTTCAGATCTCAAGTACATTTATCTTCTTTATTTTCACTGATTAATCGTCTCTTACTTTACTCACTCATTTGTCGTTAAGTTGTCCTTTAGATGTGCACTGCCTGGATTTCGTATAACTTACTTGAATGAGACAATAAAACCGAATTAGTCTCGAAATTATACGAATCAAACAAAGTCAGAAAATAACCTCTCTTCTCTTTGAAAACGACAAAACTAACCTAACTAAGATTAAGTAAAATTATCTTCGCATTTTTTTTTGCACTTGAGGGTACGAAAATTATTTTTTTTCCTAAACTCACATCTCCTGACGCAATAAAACACTAATAATATCACCTATATCAATTTCTTTCTCCGTTGTTTTAAACAAACCAAAGGAAAGTATCCCCGCGGGAGAAGGGAAAGTATCACCGTGGGAGATAGTGTCACATTAATCTTTGATGAGATTGTCCAGCATTCACTGCTGTACTGAAGTACTACATTTAAACTCTGGATCTTTAAACCTCCTGGTTTTGGAGTAGATAACGGGATGTATATTGCAGGTATATGCAAATTGTACCAGATGAAATAATCTTGGTTAAAACCATGTTCTCACTGAAATGTACCAGCAAACCTTAGTGAATTATTAAATGATCATTTCACATTTTAATTCACATACAGATTTAAAATCTAGAATATGCGACAAGGATGTAGATTTAAGCCTGCAATTTGGAAACTGAAAGTTTAGAATTAATTTTTGAAGCAATATTTTGTTGAATCAAAATTTTTCGGAAATAATTTTCAATATTAGGTTTTATATTTATGTAAGTGTATTATGACTATGATAAAAAATTCGGACAATAACTTTAATATTCACTTGTCGAAATTGTCTACCAATTTTATATGCAAAGCAATAAAATTATAATGATTCTAAAACTAATGATTCTAGTGGCATTAAATTTATGTAAAACGTTTAACTTACATTTATGGGGGTAGAACAAAATTTAATCGCTTTTTATTCAGTTATGCTGTAATGTAAGAAAATGTTATTTACTACGTTCTAATTTATATGTTGCTCCCGCTAATATTTCCGATGAATAGATATAAAGATAATTAAACAAAAACGAAAACTAAGATTTTAGAATATACAAAAATCTTAATATATAAAAAATGTATAACAGAAAATCAGTATTATATATTGATATATAAATAGGTAATGTGTTGTGCATTCTTGCTGATAAAACACACAAAATAATAAATTACAAAAACAGATATGGAGATAGAAAATGTAAGTTATATTTAACGAAAATATACAACTAGAACATGCGTTAGTCAATTCAGGAATACTAGGAATAGTGTTAGTAGAAATCAATATATACAGTCTTTTAGTAAATTAATTCAGTACAATTAATCAACCCTACCACTACTTCTCTTTACAACTACAATATTTAGTTGGCCTTCCCACTTAAGGCAACACGTGGCAAAAGCCATTTTTATATTGGTCTTCCGGGCCATATAGCCCGGCCAAAAATATCTGTCTATTGTTCCCCAGTCGTGAATCTACCCTTCGGCGGAGCCATGACTAGGTCAATGCTCTCCGCCCGAAGGCAAAGAGCTGACAGTGACAATGGCAGTTGCTCTTTCCAATTACAGTATTTAGTTGGCCTTCCCATTTAAGCCAACATGTGACACAAAGCTTTTTTAATATGAGTCGGCCAAAAATATATGTCTATTGTTTCCCAGTCGTGATTTTAACCTTCGGCGAAGCCACGACTGGGTAAATGCTCTCCGCCCGAAGGTAGAGAGCTGACAGTGAAGATGGCACTTGCTCTTTAAAGCTACAGTATTTAGTTGGCCTTCACACTTAAGGCAACGTGTGGCACAAGGCCATTTTATTGTGGGTCTTCCGGGCCATATAGCCCCGACCAAAAATATATGTCTTTTGTTCCCTAGTCGCGACTCTAACCTTCGGCGGAGCCACGACTGGATTAATGCTCACTGCCCGAAGGCAGAGGGCTGACAGTAACAAAGGCAGTTACTGCGAGGCAACTACTGCTGTTCTCTGCATTGGCAAGATAATATGTACATATCGGGGAGTCTATACTTCTATCCAACAAGGGGTGATCCCCAACATAATGAATATGTATACACCTCGGTCCCTCCTTACTGGAATGTGAATGGCTGGTTTTAGTTATAAATTTAGACTAAGGAGAGGAGATCTACCACTAGATTTCTACGACTATTGACTATACCTACGTTTCAGGTACTGCATACTACGAGTACTGTCTATTAAGTCTACGTACTAGATAGTTCTACCAGGTTACGCTTGCCTAAACTACTTAACTACCTCAAATGATATGATTTCCGGGACGTATCTTATATATTTTTTGTAAAGGTTTCAAGCAACTTAAAAGGTCAATGAAGAATTTTTTAAGAGTGATGAATTCGCAAAAAACTGACATTTGTCGAAAGAATATTCTTGAATTGATATTGTTTTCAACAAATGTAAAAGCTGATAAGGCTCGAGTGCTTGTGATAACATATAATTTTGGTGAACACATTTAATGCATGCTAAATTTTCTCTAAACAGTAATCATTTTGAACCTGAATTTAAGTTTGAGTCGATAGCGAAAGCAGCATATATGCGGTAATAAGGCATTGGGAGTAGGCCAACCGAGTATGATAATATATCTCTCTTGACGAGGTATCAGTAAGGAGGTTCTGCCATTTTGTTTTCAGTACACGATATAAGATACTTGTTCTGTAAAGGATTGCTGGTAACCTCGAAATGAACTCCATTATTTTGACAACTGAAGTGATAGATATGATACTAGAGCCAATCCTTGACATTTAAACGGACATTAGTATTTCGTCATAAAAAACAATAATCCATATCAATGTTTATTCGTATTACATCAGATAACGTTCAAATAATTTAAATTGACCACACCCATTCTTTTCCGGTCCTTTGAAAATAAGAAGACGTTTATTCCTTGGTTTCTGGTACCTTCTAAATACTTAACATTCTATTTCAGTCCAAATAACAACCATTTTTATCTATTTTATCGCCTGGTTAATCTGGATTGATTAAAGAGAAATGTATATACAAGGTATTCATACAAATGATTGTTATTAAATTCAACAGACAAGCTTTTTCTCCCGTATTGTCAGTCCATCGTTAAAATTTAATAGACGAAATTGTATATCGGAATAGAAATTAGAGAATAAATTGTCGGAATTTCTGTTTTTTTACTTCAGTTATGTTCAAGATTATCCGTAATCATCAAAAACCATGTGCAACATACCCATTGTTGCATCAACGTTTTTTTTTTTTATAGAGGGCTGAATGTTTAAATCTGTTCAAAGTGGCAATAATTTCAACAGCTAGACGGCGGGAGAAATAATGCAACAAATCTTATACGATTTTTCACATTTTAACACATATTAAATAAACAATACGCACTTCAACTCTCCTGTAATTATGTATATTTTAACTAAAACGGTTTTTTTATAATTTCTTTCCTGATGAACAAATTATTGATGCAGCAAATAAAAAATCAGAACGCTTATTCTCATGTAGATTTTTAAACAGTAAATATAAGAACGATTTTTTCTCCTTTTTCCTAAATACACTTATTTAACGTATGGAACGGGAATAGAAAATGGCTATTTTATGCCCTAACCTGATTCATAATGTCTTTTGCGCTAAAAAAATTTGAACCATTACAATAAATAGTATTCCAAAAACAACAGAATTTATGAAAAAAACAAGCCTTCCCTCAACAAAACAACATGAAAAAGATAAAACATACAGACACAGACACACTAAATTCAAACGCGCTAAAATTAAAGAGAAATATTGTAAAAAAATAGTATGTTGAAGACAACCAAAAGAACTAGAGAGGCTTTACTGAATCAAAATCGCTGAAAAGAATGTTGCTATACAATGACAAAATGAAATTTCACAAGTCAGTGTAAAAAAATTTTCTGGTCAATAAAAGGAAAATGATTCTTAAAACGGAAGAGATTTAACGAACAAGTGTGGAAAAAAAAACACACACACACACGCACGCATATGAACATTCTGATTTGATCACCGACCACTTATCTATATATACAGAAAGCCAAACGGATCTCGAAATGTAAAGTCACATATTTCTTCGCCTGAAGAGAGTTAACTTTGGACTCAAAACCCGTATATCTACACAAATACTATTATGGACACGTAATGTATTATACAAAAAGCAAGTAATAATAATATTAATATTAATAATAATAATATTAATAATAATAATCTTGGAAAACTGCTTCACTGCAAAGAAAAATCTTAGTATTGCCTGGATAGATTATCGTAAGACATTCGATAGTGTACCACATCCCTGGATCTTAAAGAATTTAAATATGTACCCGGTATCACCCGTCATCATTAATTTCATCAAATAATGTATATGAATATGGAAAACAACCCGTTTACCTCAGTCATGTAAATGGTACCTATAATTCTGGTGAAATAAACATTCAAAAGAGGTGCATTTCAAGGTGACTCTTTGTCTCTCTTACTATTTTGCATAGCATTAATAGCGTTAACCAGTCAACTTAACAAGGCAGAATGTGGTTATAAAATAGCTCAAAGAAAAGAAGTTATCTATTTTACATGGATGAGTTAATGTTGTATGCTAAGAATGATAATGAGCTGGAAGGTCTTCTGCAAACTGTAAAATTCTTCAGTGAAAACATTGGAATGAAATTCAATTAGAATAAATGTGCTAAATCTACAGTTTTACGAGGATCGCTACAACAAACATCCTCAATTAGCTTAGATCCTGCTGTAACAAAAGAAGATTTAGAGCCAGAGAAAGCTTATAAATACATTGGTGTAAATGTCAGTGAAGACATTCACCATATAAAATGAAAGAAATAGGGCTTAAAGAGTACTACAGAAGGCTACGAATGATATTAAAAACTGAATAGAAGTCTCAGAACAGAATTATGGCCATTAATAGCCTTGCCATTTCAGTGGTTCAATATAGTTTCAACATCTTAAACTGGACACTAAACGACATCAGACGAATTGATTCTAAAACAAAAAGCTCTTTTTAAACATAAAATGCATCATCCAAAGGCTGATGTAGAACATCTATACATACCCCGTAAAGAAGGTGGAAGAGGTCTTATTCAGATATAATTGTCATACAAGACCACAACTATTGGCATACATAGAAACAACAAAGGACTGGATGACACAATTAGTCAAACAACATGAAAACAAAAAGAAAAAATATTCGGTAATGAAAGAAGGCATTAAATACAAACACGATTTACATTTAGTAGATTCTGTAGGAAAGCAAAACAGAAGCCAAGAACAAAGTTATGCAGAAAAAAAGATGAAAAAGAAAGCCAAGAATAAAGGTTTTGAACTGATGAAACAATGTTGGCAAGACTAATCTCTGCAAGACCAATATCCAGAAGGTGCTAATAAATCCAATGTTGATAAAGTTAATACTCATCGATGGCTAAGTGCATCTTGAATAAAGTCTGAGACTGAAGGCTTTATTCTTGTAGCGCAAAACCAAAGCATTTTCACTAGGAACTTTCATGCAAATATTATACATAATAATGTGGATCCAAAATGCAATGTGCAATGTGCAAACACTATGGAAAATATGTAAACAAACAAAGAAACAGAAGATGTCCCCATTCTCTGGGATTACACCATCTACACAGACAGAAATTTTGACGCAAAAGGCCGGACATTATTGTTAAAAACGAGAAAGAAAAAAACTTGCCTATTAATTGTTATGGCTTGTCCAGCAGATTGTAACATATCAACCAAGGAATACGAAAAACAGTCAAAAAGACGTTGAAATTGCAATAGATAAAATGTGGAAATTGAAAAAAAAGGAATCGTGCCAGTGATATTGGGTGCACATGGAATGAGAAAAAATGCAAAAAAAAAAAAAAAAAATTGAAAGAATCCCTGGAAACTCCAGCTCAAGAGATATACAAAAGATTTTCTTGTTAAGTGCAACCCACACACTAAAAAATTTGTCTGTGTAAAGCTAGGGATGATAGGGGAGATAGAAAAAACATGAAATGGAGGCATAACAACGCACCACGACCTGCCTTAGGTTTTCTTAGTTCTTCTCGCAGACTTGGTAGGTAGTGCGACCATAGCAAAAATTTAAATATGATGACAAATGCCAACATAATAATAACAATAAATCCACACATTATATATATATATATATATATATATATATATATATATATATATATGAAAAACTACGAAAAAGTTGTAAGTTTAAAAACGTATTTTTCTGACAGTATTTATTTATTTCTATTATTATATTTGATATTTCAGACCGTCCTCGGCCATTCATCAGAAACATCAGACGGTCTGAAATATCAAATATATTAATAGAAATAAATAAATACTGTCAGAAAAATACATTTCTAAAATTACAACTTTTTAGTAGTTTTTCGTATACATATTATTAAGACAGTATACGTGGAACTTCACTATGTTATATATATATATATATATATATATATATATATATATGATGTATGTGTAGTTTTTAAGACTATCAACCATTCTGAAGATGAGACTATGATCTCGAAATATTAATGATTGAAGATGAGATTAAGATCTAGATATATTAATGATTAATAGGGAAAACCCAACAATTTTATTGCCTTCCTTTATATTTCTAAACGCATTGTGATAGCCTTCAAGTACTATCCATACACATTTAACATCTTTATCATTTGAATGAATTCGAGCTCTATAAATATTAGGTTGTCCCAAAAGTTCGAAAACACTTGCGAAATTAGTATACCTGGTCCCGCACAATCGGGACAAGCGATTGGTTCAGAAAGGGCAAGAGACACCGTCGGTTCCAAAACAAGATCGATTCAGTAAGAAAGTCATGTTGTGAGTTTGGTGGAACATTGAAGGAATCGTTCATTTTGAGTTGGTTTCGAATGGTCGTGCTATCAGTGCCGAACTTTACTGTCAGCAACTTGAGCGGGTCTACGAAAAGTTGAAGCAAATATACCCGGCTCTGATCAACCGAAAATGTCAAGCCACACACCGCCAGGACGACCAAAGACAAGTTTGAAGAGCTGGATGGCGTTGAGGTTCTGCTACATCTAGCCCACAGTCCTGAATGTGCTCCATAAGATTAAGGACGTTCCAGCTCAATGCAACACTTTCAGAAGGGCCGCCGATTCGACTCGATTGATGAAGTCGAGGAAGCGTGTCAAGAACTCTTTGATTCGAAGCCCGCTGAATGGTACTTTGACTAGATTCGAAAGCTTGCAGATCGATGGCAGAAAGTTTTGGAAAATGTCTTTATTTTGAGCAATATTTTTTGTTGTTTTTGCGAGTACAATTTTAATTTTTTGCAAGTGTTTACGAACTTTTGGGACAGCCTAATAATATGGAATAATACAAATGGGCAAGTTTTCGTTTTCGAGAGTTGGGATTATTTTTAGAAGGGTCATTGTAGTCATTAGTAGTGTGACTAATATTATATAGATGTACTAAGTATTTATTTGATATCATAGTATAATTTTGTGAAAAAATTATCTATGTTCTTAACTGACTTTAACATTGTTTTTGCTGAAGATTTTTTGCGTGAGTGATTGGTAGTATCTTTGTGAATTAAGTCTAGGACTAGTTTACTAAGGCAGTTCGTACGCTAAAACTGAAGTTTGGCTAAACCAAATAATGTTACGTTTAAGTGATTTCTGCTTATTTCTGTCTACCTTGTTTTTAACAGAGAATTCTAAACTAATGTTGAGTTTACTGTTTCCTAAAAGGTTAATGTATAGGATACAAATCCTCTATCATCCAACAATTAACTGAAACACAAAAAGTGTAATTGCACGCCAACAAAATAGGATCAGAATCACTGAAAACATTAAAAAAACAAAAGAAAAAAAAAGAAAAAAGCAAATTTCACAACCTGGCGTGAAAATTAAGATTCTGGTTTCCGATTGAATTAGAAGTAACATTTAGAACCATGACTCCTGTGAAAACTTTCTCAACAACTAAAGTAATATGCGGTTGGAGTCAATCACGTGACCTGACCTAATTACTTATCCACGTTTCTTGACGAGCCAAATTCAGTCAGATGGGAGCAGAAATTAGAGACACCACGCTATAATGTGACAAAAGAAACTTCAAGCCTGAATCGCACATAAGGTCCCACCACATATTCGTTCTCTTTCTTCTTCATCTTCACCATTTTCGCAGTCAACCAAGAAGAAGACGGAAACAACAAGATACTTCAAATGACTCTTAAAAATTTACTTCTATAAGTACCATTTTTTATTGCCTTACGTTCCTTTTTACTGCCTCGCTGGCCATAAAAAGCGAAAGGAACACAGACTTTACTATCCTGTTAATTTTGGGATACAACAATATAACCTGCAACTTACAACTACGAACTCTTGATTCCATTTAACTTCGTACTTTCTTTTTTAACATTTCCTAGTTAAGGATTTCATTTCTTTAAAATAGATGTTATTCAGTTCTGTTAAAAAATTTCACATATTTTACAAACATAGCAAAGTTTTTCTTTTAACCTTCAATTAACTTTCTGATATTTTAAATTGTGGGATATCTGTAGTGTTTGGCACAAGGCCAATTTGCTAAAAATAACTGAGGTCCCTACAAATGTATTTAATTTTCGAATTGTTCCAAATTTCCTTATTGCTAGAGTTGTTGCTTAAACGAAATTGGATGGATTTTTTTAAGCTGTTGTTGATTATCATGGAGTGACTTTATTGCCTGTTGAATGTAAGTCTTTTATTACATAGTTTATCAATCATCTCAATCTATAAAAATTGTTCGGTAATGCATGCTTATTGCCTAGTAAATATTTTCATTGATGACTGTCACTTGTGGAGTAATCACTTTCTCCTGTTTGCATGAATGATTTTTAATCTGAAATTAATTTCCAAGATGAGTTTTATATATTCAATATTTGGACGAGTGTCATTATTATATACTATTTAATTAAGTAGAATTACTTTTCATTCATTGAAAAGTTTTGTGGTGCTTTCCTTAGAAACTCAGTATGTTAAGTGTCATACGTGATATACGATTGGGCGATCATACCTGGAAGAGACATCATTGAATTGGCAAAAGGTTTTCGGGAAGTACTTTCTGCAGTAGATTGGTTGCCAACTAAGGCTATAAAACATAGTCTGTCCTATCATTAAGCGCATAGCTGAAGGGAGAACAAACGGATTAATACCTTTACCACGTTTGTCACTGGTATTTGCGCTTAATTGAAAGAAAAGAATTCAACTGGAATTTGAACTCGGCTCATCGATTTCTTGTACTGTCAGGCGCCACAACGCACATCTTTCCTTACTAAGTACTCTACTCTCTCTCATTCTCTCTCTCTCTCTCTCTCTCTCTCTATATATATATATATATATATATATATATATATATATTATTACGCCCCAAGCAAGGCATTTTACTGCCACGGTTTTGCAGGAGGCTACATAGGAGGAAAGTTATGAGAAAGAGTGACAGGTTATAGGGGGTGTCAGAAAGTGCGTAAGAGAAGAATTAGAATACTGATGAGAGTGGAGTGGACGGAAAAGGGAGAATGAGAGAGAGAGGATGCAGGTTAGTGAGATAGGAGATGACTATTGACTTTACATTTAAATTCTTGGAGATCGTAGCTGTCGGGAAAGCAAGTAAATGGAAGGGAATTCCGCGGGCTGGAAGTGCGAGAAATGAAGCTGTTGGAGTAGAATTTACGTTTACAAATTTGTTACTGCATCTTTACAAATGTCTGGTGTGTGTGTGTGTGTGTGTGTGTGTGTGTGTGTGTGTGTGTGTGTGTGTGTCGGTGTATATATATGTGTGTTTATATAGACAATACAGACAAATTTTGCGGTATCTTACTCCCAAAAAATAAAAAGTATTAATGTTTGAAATACTAAATTAAAAATGAATTCAATTTTTCATATTTTCTGTCATATTCATCGAAATATATTTAGAATGTTTATTGCTGCCCAAATATACACGCACACACACACACACACACACACACACACACACACATATATATATATATATATATATACACATATATATATATCTATCTAAACTTATTTATAAACGAAACTTTGTCTCTCTGTGTGTGTATGTGTCTCTCTCTGTGTGTGTGTGTGTGTGTGTGTGTGTGTGTGTGTGTATCCGTTACCTAGAGACTCCGAAACGGCTGAACCGATTTTCTTGAAAATTTACACAACTTTACTATAAGTGTCTGCGAGTGTTCTTAGCTAGGTTTTGTGTCGAGGTACCGCCGATAAATATCGAAAATCGATAATCTAAAAAATCGGGTTATAAATGCAGTGGTCCGATTTTAATCAAATTTGATACACTCATAGACAAAGACATAAGAAACTATATTCAGAAGTTTCAAGGTTGCAGTTCTTACAATAGTGCAGAAAATCGATAATATATATATATAAAAAAAGACAAGATGATTGTGTGTGTGTCTGTTTATCTATCTGTATGTGCTTTATACAAATCCACAATTTTTATCCGATTCTCACCAAACTTCATACAAATATTCTTTAGGCAGAGTCTGAGCTCCAAGATCATGGATTAGTTTTAAAGCTTTCATTACACCCGAGCAACGCCTGGCTATACTGCTAGTATATATATATAGAATAAATAAAGAACTAGTAGGAAAAAAGGTCTTTAATTTAACATGTTTCACATATAACAAACATCTTCAGAGATTTGATAAGGACGAATGATTTAAAAATCCGAGAGATAGTTGTTGGTTATTTTTGTTTTATGGCATATCAACCTCGGCGGGTCATTTGTTGCCAACTAATTTTTTTTATTTATTTATTGCTGGTAATACCTTTTTCTTTCAACAATTTATTGTTGTTTTTTATATAAGTTTTGTGTCTAGTAATACATTTTCTCTATCGAGTATCAAGATTCATTGGGATTTGTTTTAAGGGCAGGGTCCCCATGTACTACCCTGTTATTTAACCCATAATTGGCGGGAACGGACGGATTGATACCTTTCCCAGTGCTTAAGTGAATGCAGTGTATTCAACTGGAATTCGAACTCGGCTCACCGATTTCTCTTTCCGAGCCGATATCCACTGCACTACAACGCACATCCGTCACGAAACGCTTACAGCACCTGGTATTCCCAAGCGGTCACCCATCTAAGTGCTGACCAGGCTCAACGTTGCATAACTTCGGTGATCGAGATCGAGACGAGAGAAAGTATCTACAAATTATCTACAAATCTTTGATAAGCAGTAAAAGGCAAATCATTTTATCAAATTAATGTGTTTTTCTATATCTCATCTTAATCTGTCCCTGTGTCAGACAACAATGTCATGTTTTATGACCAAGGTAGTTATGATCGTAATATTAACGTCCTTGGCCACTAATGAATCAAAGTAAGAAAAATACAAAAAAAAATATTGATAACTTTTAAAGCAGCTAAACTCGTTCCACTTTAATTATTGCTGCTGCATAAACTTATTAAATTCTAATTCTTTTGTCCTTGTGCCAATCTTTATTCTGGTTAATTAGTATTTGTGTGCACACCAGCATAAGCTTACTAATCATTTTGTTTCAACGTCGAAGAGTTTAATCAAATTACTTCAAGCGAATTCTATGGATTCTTTGCAAAAACATGAAATAAAAACCCCGTAACCTTGCGGCAATACGAAAATAAACATGTGTAATTACTAAACGTGGCATATTGTGGTATGTGTCTTTAACATAGCAGATTCGTGAAGCCTCATATATTTCAACAGCTTATTCTCCGTTAGAACCACAGGGCTCAACCTACTAAGGCCACAAGTTTTTATACGTTTGTAAGTATGTGCGTATGCGCACATGCCAGACTGTCTCTAGTTATTTTGTAATTAGTGCTTTTAAAATGGAAATCATCCGAATGGTCGCCTGACAGGCAAATACTAAATCGATAAATTGATCTGAGTACAGTTCGGGATTTGCCGCTTCCAGAAGCCAGTTTAACCACCCAAACCCAAGACCAGCTATTCTCTTCTCTGCACCAACAGCAAGGCACACCACCCCCACAGAACTTTTCAACCTACATAATCTCCTTTCTCACCCTCACGGACATATCTCTCTTTCTATCTGTATTTTTTTTGTTTTCTGTTTTCTTTTTCAATTTATTTTTCTGTTTTTATTTCCTTTTTTTCATTTTTTTTTTTTTTTACTCAATTGTAGACAATTTACACGGAACGTGAATAACCACCCTCACCTTGACATAAGCCCGCACCCAGTGTAGCACTCACCCTCAGCAATTGAGCTCACACCATCCCAGTCCACAAATAACAAACAAGCCAAGTGAAATAACTCGCAAACGAGCTTAAAAAATATCATACAAATTTATAACTAATCGACTCGGCAATCTCCCAATCGGCTTGCCATACAAACTGGTCATTAGGGCAGACCAACGCATCATATTAACACTGCCATTATAAAGGTATTATTGTTTAACAGCTCTCGTCTATTAGAAAACATTTTTTCTTCTTGTTAACTTTACAGTTGTTTCAGCTTCACCTTTGAAAGAGGTTTACTTAATTTTCTTTACGAGTTTAACATCCGACCTCGTTCAGCCGGGGTCAGTCGGGGCAAATATTACTGTTCAAGAGTTTTGGTTTGAAGCCATGAAGTATGATTAAGATTTTCTTCTTTATTGCTTCTTTTGAAATATTCTTATTTCGCATTTGAATAATTCCGGCGATTAAACAGAACTTTCTTGTCTTATAGACCTTCTTCCTTTTACTTTTATATAATATTTATTTCGAACTAACATTCTCATAATGATTGTGTTTATAAAAACAAATTCGACTGTTGTATTTGCAAACCCATGACTTTGTTTTAGTGTAGCGATTTGGACGAGCCTCTTATTGAATTCAAGTTCCGACTACATTGTTTATCACTGAGGCTCGAGGCAGAAAAGGTGTCGGGATCAAGAATTGACCCCATTGTTTATGAATCATGAAGAACTAAAAAGCCAAAAACAAAACGGTGAAGAAAACATTTCGTATAAATGTTCATATACTTCATCATCAATATCAGACGGCTTATATTATATTCTGGTAAAATAAAGAAAGCGAACATAGAGTTCCTACTTCGTAACGCTGATCCTGAGTGGACTGTTATGAACTGACCAAACAATTATTTTTATGGGACATGAACTCTTTAAACATGAGGTTACAAATTCTAGCTCCCAATCAACAACCACCCAAAATGCAGGTGCTACCACTATGTGTTGGTACACCTTCAAATGCATTGATGACAAGATGAAAATGTAGAAATGACTGGTTGGTATGATTCTATACATCCAAAAATAAACTACTAACATTTCATCACAAAACGAGCAGTTGCGAAATAACTACTAACTGTGATGAGTTGATATACACACAAATAAGCACTTTGTTTCAGACACCTACTGAGTATAAATCTCACTTCTGACTTCAAATGGGAGGCGTAAATTCGTGTCATCGCATAAGATGCTGAATTACTGGTTCACTATATCACCCGATAAATTACTTAACTTCTACTCTCATGAACAGTCTTTACAAGAGTGATATCAGTCAAAGAATGGCTATTGCTGTCGTATCTGGGATTGTGCTGCGCTGTCCTCATTGTTCATCCTCGGGAGAGTTCAAAAGCGCTTATGCGCTCTAATAGCTGATGCATAGCCCTGTAACTCTTTATCACACGGACGAGAATATGCTTGCTTTTCCCTAAAATAAGGCTATAATTGCGGGAGATGTTTGAATGAACTAGTTCTTACATCCACCAGCTTAGACAATGATGACTCGGACGCGCCATGGTACCCTCTTCACGGTGACAAATCATTTCCACTCTGTTCGTGTTCCAGAACTCTTAACGTTGTGTAACAAATGAATGAAACAATATTCAATTGATAAATACAATGCTGGATTTTACAATTCTAGTGTCAATCAATATCTATCCTACACGTCCTCATAATATACTTGTCTTACATCCACCTCTACACTGACAATAATCACACTCACGAATCCTCTACTTTCAGTGACATTTAGACATTTTATTAGGTAAACTGATAGTAAAAAAGCCGAGATATTTTCATTGAACATGATCAGAGATAAATAGAAATGTTGGCCTAATATTTTTAAGTTCTCACGCCCAGTTAAATCTTTAATGTACATTTGTAAGTTCGTTTAATATACAAAAACTCATATTGGTATATAAGAATACAGTAACACTATTTACATTATTCGGACAATTGTCCTCATCTTTGTTGCCATTTGTACGACGTTTCGACCGTTGTACGCTCTGGTCTTTATCAGGTGCTAGGAATTTCGAACCGAATCCTTTGTTACAATCACCGGGGTATATGAATACGTTAACATGAGAAATACTACATATGAGCTCGGGTAAAAAATACGGGGTATATCATCCTCATCTCTTGCGTAGAGCCTCTTTTGGTAGTTACTAAGTTACTTGTTCACCACTGCTGTAGAATGACAAATAGTGAAGAGTACAGTAAATTATCCTAATTAATATATTTGAAAAAGATATCAGTCTGACTGATCTACACTTATGTGTGTTTTAAATAACAGAGTAAACACAGATCTCTAGCCTTGGTTAAAAATTAGCCTAACAGAAAAAAAAACAAAAACAAACAAGCAAAAAAAATACATTGCATTTTAAATCCCGGATAAAGTATTAGAAAACCATTCTATTTTATTTTTTACAAAATTTTTCGTGAGTTGATGGATAAAAAAGAAAAGAAAACCTTGTAGAAATATAGTTGCCTATGTTCTTAATGGACAGAATCTAAAAAAATCTGTTTAAATTATTTACTTCCGAATAAGTATCCTTAATATTACATCAATTTGACCGTTATTCCCTCCGGCCTTCTTCACGTGTTGTTGATCTGGATAACATTCTGGTAATGTTTTCCCGATTTTCAAAATGAAATCTTTATTTAAGCTAGGGTTGTAGAATGTTCTCAAAGTGCCGTCCATGTCTAAGTATGTGTCGCCTTTTTTCATTTTTTCCCCCCATTTTAGTCACAATAATTGTTCCTCCTGCTACTCAAATGCTGGTTCAAGAAACTGATTCCATAGTCATTGTGAGTTCAGTTCGTACTTAAAGGTAATCTGTGCCAGAAATAACATATCTGTAGTAAAAAGAAAACTAGATAAGAGGTACCTTTATATAGACAACCGGTCGAGAGCAATACTGTTGATTAAATAAAAGATTCAGTTCGAAAATCCATGAAGGTTACGTAGGCCAATAAACATTTCAAAAAGTCCTGAGAGGACAACAGTCAAAATATTGTGATAATAAAAAATGACATTGTTAGTCTGAATGTGAATACCTTTTTGTTTAAATGCTGTGTTAATTCAGTACGTAGACTAGAGAAGTTCACCATAAATTTTCTTTTTGTGAACTTTCATGTTGACTGAAAATCAAAAGGCCGCAAAAAAGATTTTCATTCTATTTTTTTAATCATATCGCCCCAGGCAAAGCATTTTACTGTCACTGTTCTGCAGGGGGTTACATAGGAGGAAAGTTATAAGAAAGAGTGACAGGTTATATTGGGTGTCAGGAAGTGGGTAGGAGAAGGATGAGAATACTGATAAGAGTGGAGTGGACGGAGAAAGGAGCATGAAAGAGAGAGGATGCAGGTTAGTGAGATAGGAGATGACTTTTGACTTTACATTTAAATTCTTGGAGATTGTATCTGTTGGAGAAGCATGGAAAGGGAAGGAAATTCTACAGACGGGAAGTATTAGAAAAGTAGGATCTGAAGTCGAATTTGCGTTTACATTTTATTGGTTTCACAGTAAAAGGGTGTGAGCTAGTTGCTAAATCGGTGGCTCGATTAAATTCATATATAGGGGCACCAGTGAGTTAAATTTATCGGAGCAGAAGCCGTGAAAGTATTTGTAGAAGAGACACAGTTAAGCCACATGGCGCTGGTGAGAAAGTGACTGTATCTAAGCTGCCAAGGCTGGATCGATAACATTACAGATTCTCCGTTGTATTTTTAAGGATTCCTAGTTGGATAGCAGGAGCAACTGACCAGATATAGCAGCAGTATTCGATGCACGGGTGGTTGGTAGATTTATATATGTGTAGGGTAGTTTCAGACGGAAAAAATACCTGATCCTACACAGAGAAACGGCTTTCTTAGCAGCAGATTTAGCTATGGATTCGATATCATCATTCTACTTGAGGTCTCTTCAAGAGTGAGACGTACAGGAAAAAAACTGTTAGCACAGAAATTACGGTTACATCTCAACAGTTCAACTGTGAACTGATGAGACCTACCTGATAACCTAATACTGCGCTTAATTTCATAACTTCAGGACGCCATATCAAAGAACTCATTCGAACAACTCCCATGAAAATATTTATTGAAAAGGTACATAGAACAACCTTACCGCGTTTGGAAAGTGACTGAAACCAAGACGCTAGGTCAGTACCAATAATATTGCTGATCCTTCTTTGAATCTTATCGAGAATCACTACGTATACAGGAGTACAGGATAATATGTAGCACCAATATTAGGGGCCTGGTCGATTAGTAAAATTACATATATATATATTATAGATTCAGGAAATAAAATATTTCCAGGGCGACACAGTGAACCCACTTTCTTGGTAACAGACTTAGCAATGTATTGTGGTGAATACGAAATAAAAATGACTTTCTTTTCTTTTACTGTTTTTAAATTTTCGAGCCTGTGCGAAAATCTATTTTGACCAATAGAAATAGGAATATGTTCCTGGATGAAGAAGGCAAAGTTTAGTAAGCCTGTGTAAAATCGCTTTTTGATAAAAATAAATAAAGGAAGATGAATCAAAGCAGAATTGTACAGAAAAGCAGAGAGATAAATAGAGAGAGACAGAGAGAATCAGAGTTCTACGCGTCAGAATAACGCCGGTGTCAAACTACATGCTAATAAATTTTCTGCCTTTAATTAAACTCTTAAGCTAAGTACCTTAAAATATATCTTTTTATTCATGTTGAATACATCCGTATAACTTTTGTGTGAGAAACAAACTCTCTTATTTATGTTACGCAGTTTGCAAAATTACTTTGTGTCCAATGACTTAATATGAATTTTTTTCTCCTTGAAAATTTATCAAAACTTGGAAATTTTAATGTTAACTTGTCCTGAAACTGAAATTTCTAATGTATAAATTCTAAATAAATTAATTATCTTATTTTGTTAAAAATAACAGGCTTCTTTTCTCGTCATTATCTCTATATACTTCATATTTATTCCACTTCATGTCATCCGGGAATGTTACGCCAATAAGGCGCAAATAATCTCCATTCTGAATGTTAACATCAGTCGGCCATGCTGATGTATGTCAAGAAATTATGTTAAAGAGAATTTATGGGCGAAACGTTTTAGTTTATAAACAGATGTTCACACCTGAGATTTGACTGATGATAAGAGAAACAGAAACTTTCTCTTATGTAACACATTATTGCGAAGCCGCCAGTAGTGAAGAGATACAGACTTGTTAAACGCAATACGTTGTCTCATTTCATCAGTAAACAATGACTTTGCTCCTTCGAAGACACGTTTACATTTATTTCGTGCAATCACGAATAGGCATATGTTGTGATCGAAAATGTCACGCTGGTATAGCCGAAAAAAAGAGATTCCTGTGGGAGATAGCGGCTGAACAGGTCGATCTGAACAATGGAGACGATTGAAGTTTCGTATGGTAAACAAAAGTCACCAAGAAGAGACGACTTTTCGCGTCAATATCCCGAAAATAACCTGAGTCGATGCGTGAATCCACTTCCTTTTTACCCACTGGAAACATACAGATTAATTACAGCTTGTTCTAAACGACTGACTTACGAAAATCTCTATGTAGAACGGAAGACCAGATTAAACTCTTACAATTTTCTATCATCCTATCCCTTATTATTAAGATTATTATATTCGTATTATTATTTTAAGAATTTTTAGTAAAATAAATACGCTAAGAATCAATGAACCATTAAAATTTAAAAGCCCCCTTATAGAAGTAAATGTACCCGTTTATTTTTTGAGGCAATTGTTTTTTAAATCTTCAAGCACCTTATTTATAATGATTTTACAGCCTCATCTTTCATTACAATACGTACGTTATTGCACATATCGAGAAAGATTCTAATCCTTAATTATAATGATCTTCCTCGTATTAGGCACGTAAGTTTAATTGTTAAAAATTAATAATGTCTGGTAATTTTTGATAATGTATTATAGAATAAAAACAAAGTAACAGTAATTTGTTTTTCAGTTCATGAAGGCGACAGAAAAAAGCATAGAGCATTAAATGAAGACAGTGTACCTCTTTCCAAAAACGAACTATTCCTTACAAAATATATGGTGATTTTCTAAGCGTAGTTTAGATTAGGCACAAGATCAAAAGTAAGGGAAACCCAGTGTGGAAAAATTAATAGTGAGCATCAGGAAGAGACAACTAAAGATCCTGGGACACGCAATGAAGAAGGAGGACCTGGAGAACATGATACTAACAAGCCAGAGAGAGGGAAAAAGAGACAGGGGAAAGCAGCGGATAACATATTTGAAGGGCCTAATCAGGTGGATAACAGAACGAGGATTGCATGTTGTAACAGGTGACGGTGTGCTCAGAGCCACCAGGGATAGGGAAACGTTTAAAGCCATGATCGCCTACGTCCTGCAGGGACAGGGCAATATAGAAGAAAAAAACAACATATTTTAATTCACACGAGAATTTCTTTTCTTGCTTATTGATTTTTATTTAAATTTTAATCATTTAAAAACGTTTCTTCGTTTTTTTTCTTGCTATTTTCTTTTCCGACTTTGTTTCACTTCTACTTTCTTTACAGATTTCGTTCGTTTTATTTTGCGTATGTTGAGTCGTTTTATTCTTTGTTTTTTCTTTTCCTATGATGATTGTGTTTCATTTATTGGGTTCTGTTTCTTGATTTCTTTTATCTTGTTTGTTTTGTCATACTGATTGTTTGCCTTCTCATCTTCGTATTTTATTTTTACCATTTTTCGTCTTTTTTTTGCTTTCACTTGAATTCTTACCCCCTTTTGATTTTCTTCTTCTACTCATCATTTTCTTTCTTGTCCGATCTTTAACATCCCTCCACATTTCTCCCGTCTTTCTCTTCCTGTTTTCCTTACATTTCTAAAACTTTCCATTGTCCACCTCACCTCTTCACTGTCTTATTATCTCATTTTCTAAATCCGTCTCCGCGTTATATATTTTTTCATTTCTTCGCCAGCTTATTAAATATTCACTTATTCCAAATCTCTTTTTCAAGACTTTCATTGTTTCTGTATCTTTCAACTTCCGCTTCTCTTCTTCTCCTCCTCCACTCTCTCTCTCTTTTACCGAACCGCTACATGTCATTCTCTTCCTCTTCCCTTTTACTTCTAGATAATTATTTATTCTCCGTTCGATGCATCTCTCCGATATTTTTGATTCTTCATTTCTTTTCGATGTTATCATTCTTCTTCTTTCACTGGCTGCATAATGCATCTTTTCATTCTTATTAGGTTTTTACAAAATTAATAGCCAATCGAAGTGTTTTAATTTGAATAGCCATTTTAACACAGTAATAACGGTATATATTAGTTTGTTACAAAAATAATTGCATCACGAAGTGTTGTATTTTGAAAAGCCATTTTAACACAGTAATCACGGTATATATTAGGTTGCTACAAAAATAATTGCAGCTCGAAGTGATATATTTTTAAAAGTCATTTTAACATTAATCACGGTATATATTAGGTTGTTACAAGAATAATTGCAGCTCGAAGTGTTGTATTTTGAAAAGCTATTTTAACACAGAAATCACGGTATATATTAGCGTGTTACAAAAATAATTGCAGCTCGAAGTGATATATTTTTAAAAGCCATTTTAACACAGTAATCACGGTATATATTAGGTTGTTACAAAAATAATGGCCGCTCGAAGTGTTGTATTTTGAAAAGCCATTTTAACACAGTAATCACGGTATATATTAGCTTGTTACAAAAATAATTGCAGCTCGAAGTGATGTATTTTGAAAAGCCATTTTAACACAGTAATCATGGTATATATTAGGTTGTTACAAAAATAATGGCCGCTCGAAGTGTTGTATTTTGAAAAGCCATTTTAACACAGTAATCACGGTATATATTAGGTTGTTACAAAAATAATGGCCGCTCGAAGTGTTGCATTTTGAAAAGCCATTTTAACACAGTAATCACGGTATATATTAGGTTGTTACAAAAATAATGGCCGCTCGAAGTGTTGTATTTTGAAAAGCCATTTTAACACAGTAATCACGGTATATATTAGGTTGTTACAAAAATAATGGCCGCTCGAAGTGTTGCATTTTGAAAAGCCATTTTAACACAGTAATCACGGTATATATTAGCTTGTTACAAAAATAATTGCAGCTCGAAGTGATGTATTTCTAAAAGCCATTTTAACACTAATCACGGCATATCGCAGGTAAATTTTTCCATACATAGTAATTAATGTGTGAGTTTTAAAAACCTTTTACTCATTTTCAGACAGGAGTAATCTCGATGTTTAGAAACACTTAATTATGAACATTACTAATCATGATCTTCGTTTTGGATAAATTCAAACGTAAACACAGTGCCTATCAAACTTCTTTCAATCCCAACAGAACATAGGGAGATGGGTCCATAAGTTATCGGGCAGTATGAAAGTGATTTCAAAAGTTCTGTACTGGTGATGATAACCTTGAAGATGAAGATAGAGGACTGCCATGTAGTCTAAACAGCGAACACATGCAAGCAGTTGTTGAGCAAAACCCATATCAAAGTGTCAGAGAAATCTCAGACGTTTGATGTGAACCTTGCATCACTCACACGCTATTTGTCCAGTATTGGAAAGGTAAAGAGCACGATAAATGGGTTCCTCATGATTTCAATAAAAATTAAAAACTTAGGCATTTTGAAGTCTGACTGGCGCACTTTCTGCGTAATACCTTTCTGGACTGAATAATCGCTTGTGATGAAAAGTGGATACGTAAAGGATCAGGACGTGACGAGTCCCTAAACATTACCTAAAACTAAAGTTGCATCAGCAAAAGATTATGATGACTGTCTTGTGGTCTGCAATTGCTGTTGAACGTTACATCTTTCTGGGGCCAATCAGAGCATTAATGCTTTACTGCAATCAACTTGCTGAAATGCATGCAAGCTTGCAAAAAATGAAACCTGTATTAATGAATCGACGTGGTCCAATTCTGCTCTATGATAATGCGTCGTTACGTGTCGCAAGAATGACGTTGCAAAATCTCATAGATTTGTCATTCGAGAGTTTACCACATCCTCCATATTTTCATTATCGTTCACCCACTGATTATAGCCTTTTTAAACATTAATCACATTTTTAAATAGCAAAGCCTTTTGGTCCAACCAGAAATGGAATCAGCTTTTAAAGATTTCGTTGCATTCTAACCAATAACTTTTTATCAACGAGGAATAGTAATATTGTCGATCGATTGCAGAGGTGCATAGATGCTCAAGATTCGTATTTGTCTAATTTCAACATTTCTACTGTTAATTTTTCAAGAATAACATTATGTTTGTGAAATCGGTCATTACTTTTGTAACAACATCGTATTTCCTTTATAGAAATGCTTACACTTGTTTTCCTTTTTGCTTTTTATTTTCTCCACCTCGTTTATCTGCGAGTTTTTGTTTGTTTTTGTCTTTTTCTTTACATCCATTTTCTTACTTTCATTCATTTACGTCCTTCTTTTTCATTTTATTCTTCTTCAATTGACATGTTCTTTTCTATCTGTTTATTTTTTATTTATTTTAAATCCTTGCTTTTGTGTTTTTTCCCTTCGAACCTCGCTGCCGTACTTGAAAAGGACCTCCAATCCGTAGTGGCCTGGGGTAGGAAATGGCTAGTATTATTTACTCTTCTCCCCCACTTGAAAGAGATGTGACACAAGGTCTTTTTTAATGTGGGGAACCTGAGCGCTTACGCCCAGGTACTCGTCAAATATTACCTATCCACCGCAGTGGATAGGTTCAGAACTAGTCTGAACTGGTCTGTACTGGTCTTATTTTGGTCATTGTCGCTCCCCAGCCAAAAGGCCGAGGCGCAACAGCGAAGTATAACTCACAGGAAGTGGTAATGGCTAGTAAATTTCAATGCTTCTAAAACGAAGCTGTTATCAACTAACCACCATAGACAATCGCATCTACCTCCCATTAGCATGGGATAGGCTAGCCTCCCAGAGAGTAAAATACTACGCCTCCTTGGCCTTACACTTTCGGCGGACCTCAAATGGAATGACTATATCGAATCCATTGCCAAATCTGCTGCTATGAAAGTCGGCTCTCTGTGCAGGGCCCGGAAGTTTTTCCCACCTGAATCTATTCTGCACATATACAAATCTACCATCCGCCCGTGTATTGAATATTGCTGCGATATCTGGTCGGGTGCCCCTGCTGCTCTCCTTGGGCTTCTTGACAAAATAGAAACGAAGATCTGTAACGTGGTTGATACTGACTTGACAGACCGGCTGCAACCACTCTCTCACAGGCGTGATGGGGCTTTCCTGTGCCTCTTCTAGAAGTACTTTCATGGCTTCTGCTCCGATGAGCTTAGATCACTGGTGCCGCCTAAGAACGAATTTACACGAGATTCTAGATTGGCAACTAGGTCCCACCCTTTTACAGTTAAACAGATAAGATGTAACCGTAAATTCTACTCCAACAGCTTCTTTTCTCGTGCTTCCCGCCTGTGGAACTCCCTTCCACAAGTCTGCTTTCCCGACAGCTACAATCTCCAGGTGTTTAAATGTAGGGTCAACAGACACCTCCTATCACACTAACTCCCAATTATTCTCAGAACACTCTCATCTACCCAACCCTCATTCTCGGTATCCTTACCCGCCTATCACCCACCCTCTGGCATTTCCTTTATTTAACCATTCTCGATATCCCTACCCGCCCATCACCCACCCTCTGACACATTTCCTATATTTAACCATCCTTTCTCCACTCTATGTAGCCCCCTGCGCAGTAGTGGCAGTGACATGCCTTGCTCGGGGTGAAACGTTTATAAAAAAAAATGCTTTCTCATTATTCTCACTATTTTGTTAAATTTGGAAGCAACAACAACGTGGACGCCTTCATCGTTTCTTGAAAAACCTTAAATGATGTCAAATTTTCAGACATGTTTTATTTACTTTATATTATATTTTGCTGTTCTCGTTCGTTCTTTCTTTCTTTCTTTCTTTCTTTCTTCTGCCCTTCCTATTTTCTTTCTTTTTTCTGTCCCCACCTATTCTTTCTTTCTTTCTTTCTTTCTTTCTTCTTTCTTTCCTTCTTTCCTTCATTCTTTCTTTCTTTCTTTTAATAATTACCTTTTTCTTTATTTCTCTTGTCCTTTCTACTTTTCTTTCTTTCTCGATTTCGTTTGTCTTCGATTTTTTCTTTCTTTTTTCTTTCTTTCCTTCCTTCCTTCCTTAAATCTTTCTTTTTTTTAAAGATTACCTTTTTCTTTATTTCTCTTGTCCTTTCTACTTTTCTTTCTTTTTCGATTTCATTTGTCTTCGATTCTTTCTTTCTTTCTTTCTTTCTTTCTTTCTTTCTTTCTTTTTACCCTACTATCTCTTTTCTACATTTCTTTCTCTTTACTTTCCCTTAATATCTGTACTTTCTTTCTTGTGGGACTTCGAACTTTTTTTCTATACATTATCCTTTATTTTTTTCTCTTTTTCTACCACTTTATTTGTATATTATCTTCCTTTTCCTTTTTTTCTGACTTTCTTTACTTTTCTGTCTTTTTCTCCCCTTCGCTTTTCTATACCTCTTATGTCTTTATAGTTTTCATTGATTTCCCCACGATGTTCCTTCATTTTATTTGTCTGTCTTTCCACCACCTTTGGTCTACTGCTTTCTTTCCCTCTCCCCGTCTATATTCCTTTTCCTAACCAACCTTTCATTTCTCTTCCGACTTTCCTACCGTTCTCCCCGTCTTATTTTATTTTTATTTCCTCCCCCACCTTTTCCAATAACTGAACACGTTTTCTTTTGCGACCCGACCTGGCTCAAACTTAATTCAGTGTCTAGACCTAATTACTCGCCAAACGAGATTACAACTGATTTGCCACACAAGAAACAGTAAATAAAAAAAATAAAAAAAATAATTACAGTCGGCCGTGGACAAAATAAAACAAAAAACAGAATCAGTCATAATCAGATAAGACAAGGTGAACGGAAACAGTTCGATACAATCGAAGAAGACGCAAATGTTTAGGCTAGAGCACCCCTGACGCCATATGGATTGAGAAAAAGGAGAGAACTACATTGTAGTATAACAAACTTTACTCGTTTTCTATCATGTTTTGATTTGTTAGGCAAAATTTGGTAAACCATAAAATCGTGCATCCTTTTCTCTTGATCTTTCTTCTTTACTGCACAATTTAACTCTACGTAGATATCTTGTCTGATAGTGAGACAGAGATAAATTGTTGATTGCTATTAAATTATCTATTATTTATCTATCTTTCTTGTTCGGTGACCTCCATCTTTACCTGATAAAATCTCTTTCAATTAGAACATTCTCGCTCTACGCGCCTACGACCCTGGCTATAAATTTCTCTCTGAATGAATTTCCCAGTTCAGGTTTTAGTTTATATTTCTAGATTTCATACGGCTTTTATTATCATATCTATCTACCAATCCATCTGCGACTTTAACTCTTTTGCATATATCGATCTTTTTCTAATCGTTAATCATGTTTCAATAGTTACTGCGTTTGTTGGAAATCAGATCGATCTTCACTTGTAAGTGTGAAAATATTTTCGCACCTCTGGCGTTTTGTACGGATGAATGATCAGAATTAAGTCGTCTATTGTCAATCATGTGGAATAAACTTTAGAAAGTTAGATAAAGCTCCTTAATATTGTACAGCTTCTTCTTTTAGTTGAATAACGGCGTTTCATAACTTATTCAAGTCTAGCGTAAACCGTTATCTATCCTTGTAACCTTTAATTCTTATGTTCATTAATGAATTAATGCATGAACACTTTTCATTGAGTTCATTCTGAGTTTTGTATTTGATGAACGATTGCGTAAAAGACAACGTGACACGTATAAACGAATCCAAAGGATTTGCGTGTTTCAGTTTTAAATGCAACAGGAAACACACTAATTATGGGATACTGCAAGCTTTCAGAGAGAGAGAGAGTCCTCTTGGTTAAAACGAGAGGAAGATCCTTCAACATATCTATTATAGTAGTTTACACACCAACAATTCTAAGCACTGAGGATGAAATAGAATCACTCTATTCCATACTGGACAATGTCAAGGCTCAGTGCAAAAGGCAAGAAATTAGAATCATAATGAGTGACTTGAATGCCAAGGTAGATAAAGAGGGGGAAGGAGAGACGACCGGCAAACTTTAGATTAGGAATCCGCAACGAACGAGGAGAAAATGGGTCAAGTGGTGCGCAGCAAATGACCAGGTAATTGGACACGAAAAAACAAATAGACCACATAACTATAAACAGGAGATTCAGAAACGCTGTGTTTCAATGCAAAACCTATCCATGTGCCGACTGTGGAAATGAGCAAGTCTCAGTCATCTGCAAACCAATAGTGAAAACCCAGAAAATGAAGAATCCTAGTTCAGCACCAAGAATGAAACAGAACACGCTTGGGAATGACCTCAAACTACAGAAAAATACACTAACAGCGTGCAAAACTAATACGAAGAACAAATTGAAATTGGAAACTCGAAATGAGACTCACTAAAGGAAGCGATAGTGACATCAGCGAAAATCATTTCTCCAAAGGAAATCAGATGCAGCGTGGTGTAACAGGAGAAAGCGTGCTAAGAGCCTTCAGGGATAGGAAGACTTGGAAAGCCATGATCGCCTACGTCCTGAAAAGACAGGGCAAATAGAAGAAGAAGATATATGCCAACTGTTTATAAAAAATTATAATGTGGATATAAAGCGGGGGATCAAATCTATATTATAATCATATAAAAACTGTTCCCTCATTTTGTGGCCATACTAGTTTCTATACATTTATATTCTAGATTTATGGTCTTGAGTTAGTGGATGGCAGAGAGGTGTTTGGGTGATGTAACAGAAGAAAGCGTGCTAAGAACCACCAGGGATAGGGAGACGTGGAAAGCCATAATCGCCTACGTCCTGAAAGGACCGGGAAAATAGAAGAAGAAGATATATGCCAATTGTTTATAAAAAATTATAATGTGGATATAAAGCGGGGGATCAAATCTATATTATAATCATATATAAACTGATCCCTCATTTTGTGTCCATGCTAGTTTCTATACATTTATATTCTAGATTTATGAGATTCAGCTAGTGGTAGGCAGAGCGGTGTTTGGGTGATGTAACAGGAGAAAGCGTGCTGAGAGCCACCAGGGATAGGGAGACGTGGAAAGCCATAATCGCCTACGTCCTAGAAAGACAAGGCACATAAAAGAAGAAGACAATTATCGTGATATCACCAATTTATAAGGCTGAATCTATGGCCTTATACACTCTGCTTCACACATGAACTGCAAGTATTGGAAAGATGAATCATTTAACTAAATAACACGGTGGCAGTCTTCCATAATCCAATAGCAACATTCTTTCTAGAACACCATAACTAATGTGGGTCTGTCCGTAAATATATTCTCGTTTATCAACAAATATAAAACTTTATATTGTTAAGGTTTGATAGCCACCAGAGTTGCAATCATAGTCATCGCTGACTGTTCTGTTTTTACATCATCTGTCTACTCCCACTGTCTGTCGGGAATTCATATATTCAATGACGTAACTCTCAGTTCAGTGAGGTGGCGTCTATCATTCAATACCCCACAAACCCACCGTCAACAAGAAAACGCTAAATTTATACGTCATTCAGTCAGTCTGTTAAATGCAATTTGTGAAAAACGAGTGGGCGATTATGTTGAAAAAGATATTAGTGACTCGGCAAAAGATTTTCCCGTAGTAGTTTGCAATTATTTTCTGCGGTAGAATGGTTGCCAACCAAGGCTGTAAAACCCAAGCTGTCTTACTATTTAACCCATAGTTTGAGAGTGAAGCGACGGATTCATACCTTTCTCAAGGGTATTTAGGCGTATGTGAATGCAACAAATGCAATTGGAAATCGAACCTGATTTACGGTTTATGACTAATGGATTTCTTCAGGCCGAACATCTTTTTTGGTAAAAGCTCACTCCAGATATCAATTGGAACCTGTATATACATATCGGCAGAGGAACTAACCAATGTTTATATCCACTGGTCCATTTTCCCTTACGGACAAGGGAAACTGAATTTCCAGGACTTATAATCCTAATGTTCCGTAACCATTTTTACCAGAGTTCATATTGCAACATTTGATAGTTGGTTTTCTCTAGTTTTTTTATATTAATGATATTCTCTAGTGATTTTTTTACCAGAAATCATATTGCAATTTTGACACTAATGATTTTCTTGAATTTTTTTTTACCACTGCTCATATTGCAACTGTTAGTTAGTTCCTGTGATTTGACCCAAAGAGATTTGAGTCCAATACCAGGCTACAGCAGTAGTGAACAAGTACCTTAAAGGATTGGAGGGAGATAACTCATGACTACTATAAAAGCTCTACGAAAGGAATGAGAATGATATAGCCCAGGGCTTGGTTCGAAATTCATAGCACCCGAAGAAGAACGGAGCGTACTATGGCCGAAACGTCGTACAAATGCTAACAAAGATGAGGACAATAGTCCGAATAAGGTAAATACTGTAAATACTACCTCATCTCAGAAATATAGACAAATAGAATGATCTATTATTAAACGTCGTACAAATGGCAAGAAAGATGACGGCAATAGTCCGAATAATGTAAATACTGTAAATATTACCTAATCTCAGAAATGCAGGCACGTAAAATGATCTATATTAAACGTCGTACAAATGGCAACAAAGATGAGGACAATAGTCCGAATAATGTAAATAGTGTAAATACGACCTCATCTCAGAAATATAGACAAATAGAATGATCTATTATTAAACTTCGTACAAATGGCAACAAAAATGAGGACAATAGTCCGAATAATGTAAATACTGTAAATACTACCTCATCTCAGAAATATAGACAAATAGAATGATCTATTATTAAACGTCGTACAAATGGGAACAAAGTTGAGGGAAAATAGTCCGAATAATGTAAATGGTGGAAATACTACCTCATCTCAGAAATATAGACAAATAACGGTAGAGCTGCTGGGGAAAATGCTCGGTACATCTTACCATATTTACAAGCGACAGATCAGACCGGAAATGAAATGGCAGTAGCAAGTAAACTTTAGAACTGCCTTTATTAACGTATTTTTTTCTGTTCACTGCCAAAACATTGCTAAACTATTTGTGATTTGCTGCATTTTTCATTACAATTGTTCAGGAATTTAGACAATAAGATCTACAACTCGATATGATGCTTATACAGTGTCGAATCGACATCATACTCTACATATTCCGTTGGTAAGGAGGAAGTTCTATTCGGGCAACATTTACTCTGATACTATAACCTTACTCTCTTCATGTCTAGCATCATCCGTTATCTATGTTACATATCTTGAAAATTTGATTTTCTTAATTCTTCCCTATACGAACTTACAACAAATATATTCAGTAATCATCCACACTGAGTGTCTCTTGGGTTTATCAATTTCATATCAAGTGCCATTTTTTACAAGATGGAAAAATTAGTGATAAAGAAAAAAAGAAGTATAAAACATCAATAATCTAAGAAGTTTTTGAATACAACATATTACAAATTCAACGACTTTTTTATTAGATCAGAATTCGTCAGAAACATACGATAAAATCTTTAGAATATATGGTTTCCGGCTTACAACGGAATTATAATTCGATAATCTTTTATTTATTATATTTATTCATCAGAAAAGTGCTCAAATAATCATAAGAAAAGTTTAAGGGCGAAGTTATTGCGAATACTGTGAACAGGCGTCCAGATATTTTGTTTGAAGATGAGATTTTTAAGGAAAATGTTATAATAAACGTTTGTTTTGCACAAAAAAGAATGGAGCGAATGTTTTGATAATGACAGCTACATATTTAATCGACTTTTATTTCTAACTACACACATACATACATGCATATATCAGTAGATTATTAGATAGATCCATGTATATGTAGATAGGAAAACACTATTTACAAAATACACACGAAAACACGTTCTAATGCAAACACACACACACACACATACACACACACACACACACACACACATATATATATATATATATATATATATATATATATATACCTTTCTAGGCATACACTTTTAAATATAAGAGACAATTAATGTCTATTATGTTTAATCATGAACCGTTCTAAACATCGTATTTTGATTTTAATTTCAGGTGAAAATCAAGGCAGAAATTCTCCAGCATTTGGAAAATATTTTATTAAGTTGGTTCTAAGCTTTCGGCTCACATGAGCCATCTTCAGAGAAATTGCAAGGACGTTAACATAAAAACATCCACCATCAGCGATGATTTTATCTTGTGTTGGCATAAAACTTTGCCAAGTAACGATAACTGTTACCAAAAATAGCAAACGCAGTTCGTAAATTTGTAATGCGGTTCTATGACGTCACGCCGCTTGAGAGCTTGAGAGCTCGAAATGATAACAAGACTATATATTTAAATGCAATGTAATGTGTTATGACCAGATTTAAAAGTGATTTTATTAAGTGAGGGTGGTTTGGATTTAATGTAGATGGCCTCCAATATCTGAAGGTTTTTTTTTACTGTGTGTATTAGTGAGGAATGTTTTTATCTTTTCAGCTGAGTAATTAAAAATTTCAGTCGCATTCAACAGCGCATCTTGTGAAAATGTCTCCTCCTTTTCAGTGTTCCTATCCAGGGCTGTGCTTGTTAATTTCAATAACAGTTCATGCAATTTTGTTTGTCTTTTCTCATTTGCTTTTTGCATTTCAATTTGTCTTTCTTCAATTTGCTTTTGCATCTCCATTTGTCTCTTTTGCATTTCCATTTGTCTTTTAATGATTACCAGCATTCCCCTTTGAAAATCCACCATTTTTCTGCTCTTTCGATTCGGTGCAGAATTTGATTTTTCAAGTGGGGAGAAAAAATTTGTCACGATTTTGTTGTGCGACTTGTGTGCGAATCTCTTTCGCCATTTTTATGTTTCCGACTCGTCTTATGTACTCGACGCTAAGTATTTTTTTTTGTTTTGGTGTTATGCTTAAGTTCGTTCTTTTTTGTCGCCAATTTGCTCTTTACGACTGATGTGATAACGTATTTTTTCTCCGTGTGCACTTGTTCGAAATGCTTTTATGCCAATTTTTTTTGTTTGGCGAATGACTTTAGAACGTGTTTTTTTCTCTTCGTGAACTTCTTGGAATCCTTGTCGTCAAATTGTTGTTTGACGAGAATGTACTTTTTCTTCGCGTGTACTTGTCCAAAATCTTCGTCGCCAAATTGTTGTTTGGCTAGAATGTATTTTTTTTCCTCGTGAATTTCTTCGAAATCTCGTCGCCAAATTGTTGTGGCGACTAACGTGAAACAAGTATTTTCCTCTGCGTGAACTTCTTTGAATCCTCGTCGCCAAATTATTGTGGTGACTGACTTGAATATTTTCTACCCGCGCGAACTTTTTCGACTCTTATGTCGCCAAATTGTTGAGGATATTTGTTTAGAAAAACACACAATATAAATAGAACACAAAACAGATATGAGAGGGAAAATGTAAGTATATTTAACAAAAATTTATACAAATTGTACATGGTTAGTAGATTCGGGAATATTTGTTAGTAGGAGTCATACATATACAACGAAGTAAGTCCTGGTAATAGGTCTATATTTTTGCTGACCAACGAGCGGCGGTTTAACTGATCTGACGTGCACTACAACTCTCACAACAACAACAACAACCCTCTAACACACAATATTTATTCAATGTATGAGAATACATGAATTGTGGAACAAAGCCAAAATGGGGAAACAAAGACTCAGGATGGTCATCAGTAATTTATCCTATATCTAGCTAAACACTATCACGACCCAGTCACTAATTACAATTTGCGCATTTACCACAAGAACCCATCCATTACCTCCCAATTCCTAACACACCATAATACCACAAATTTACAAGGGACACCTAAAGAATGGGAAAAAACCCATGACAATAAAAATGTATTTATATGCAATATAATATATAATTTAAAATATTTAATGAAAAATGTACGGCTGTGAATGCTGGACAATATCATCGAAAATGAGGACAAAACTAGAAGCGGCCGAAATGTGGTTCTACAGAAGGATGCTACGGATATCGTGGACTGAGCATACAAGCAACGACGAAGTGTTAGAAAGAATGGCAACAAAAAGGAAATTGATGCTGAGCATCAGGAAGAGACAACTGAAGTTCCTGGGACATGCAATGAGGAAGGAGGGCCTGGAGAACCTTATACTAACTGGACAGATAGAAGGAAGGAGATACAGAGGAAGGCAGCGGATAACATATTTGCAGGGTCTGATCAGGTGGATGACGGAACGGGGGTTGCCAGGAGCAACAGGAGCAAACATACTAAGAGCCACAAGGGATAGGGAGACGTGGAGATCCATAATCGCCTACGTCCTGAAGGAACAGGGCACATAGAAAAAGAAGAATGAAAAATGAAATGATCGGGGCGGGGATGAACACAAAAACAACTAAAATACAACATAATTAGTAAAACCAGTCCATCCCACAAAAAAGAGTGGCCGCTGTATGCCGTCAAATGACGAAATCAAGAAGCGCACTCGCTAAGGGAGTGGGGGGGGGGTAAATATAAATAAAGTAATGGCAAAATCAAAAGCTGACCCAGCCGAGATGGAGGAGGTCAAAACAAACTGGGGATTTTGGTAATCTCCACTTGGAACATAACAAAAGAGAGAGCTCGCTACATGCTAGGAGCACATTCATTCACATTAACTAGGTATACAAAAGTGAACTACCTTAACCAGAGGAGGATTACAAAGGGACCCACCCCGATGTAACCAGCAGATCTAAAAGAGAAAATCAAGGCTAACCCCCTTCAAGCAAAACAGGCTCGGCACATTTACCCTCCCTTTGATGAAGGCTGTCGATATCAAACGTTTCGAATCAGTTCTAATCATCATTTTGATCAGGTGCTCAAAATATTGGATCACATCCTGATTTTAAAGACGCTGACCTCGCAAGACTTCTTCCCCCGCAAACAACGGTAGAAGGCGTGCAAAGCCGTCTCTTCCAAGCCAAGGTTGCAGCGTTCACAATCTGGCAAATCCGCCAGGCCCATATGAAGGGCTTGTCATTGAGAGTCAACCGATTCCGAGTCAATTGCCAGGTGAACGAAAACTCAGCGTTGCTGAGATAATCGGTACCTGGCGTCCAAGACCAGAACGAGCGAAACTCATACTCCGACAAGCGGAGAACATGAAATAATGAATACTTCACGACGCCCTTCATTAACCCACGATAGAAGATTCTCCTAGTCTGTGAAAGGTCATTAGATCAAAGAATGGCCCGCAAGGCCGCCAGACATTTGAAGAGAAAACTCCATCGCCCTCGAGGCTTACGGCACTGCCTCGAGATGGGGAGAGTGATAGTAAAGCTAGGGAACATGTCCCTCACTATCTCCGCCAGCAATGAGTCTTCCAAAATCGAACGCTTGAGAAACACCAACCTTGATGCAACCTTGTGTCTCATCAGGTACGGCATTCCAAGACCACCATGACACGGACGGTGGTGACAAACACGTTTGTTGACGTAATGTTTGCGTCCTCTCCACAGAAGGGAGAATAGTAAACGCTCGCTCGTCTTCCTACGCCGTTTACAAAGTAGAAATACTGACAACCGGTAAAGGATAACGGGAAAGACGTATGTAACATATGCCTTAGCCAAACCCTTTAAGGACAACCTCCTTCGACGACAAATCTCGGCCGACGCGCCGAACTTTGCCCGTACTTCTGACAAATTTTTCTCCATCTCGAGGTCTGGATCAAACCACACTCCAAGAATGCGGACAGGACCGTCCGTCTACTCAATGGGCCTCGAGAGAGTAACACCCTTCCAGGCATCTAACCGCAAGCCGGACAACTTGTTGCGGTTAATCTTAGCTCCTGTAACCTTTTCGTACCGTTCAAGCGCCTTCTGTACCACCTCGATGTCACTCCGGGAGGGCACGAAAGTAGTAAAGTCATCGGCGTACGCGGAAACTCTGGCTCGAGCCCCACCAGTGACAGCGATTCCACGTAGGGACGGACTCCACGCCCTGTCCCTTAGCCAGTGAAGGAGGGGCCCCAACGCCAAAACATAAATTAGGGGTGACAGTGGACAACCATGTTGGGCCGACCTAGACAGCGCCAGAACGCCCGACAACTTTCCGTTCAACTGTACTACAGCCGTGGGGGATTGATACAAGAGGCTAATCCAACGACGGAAATTGCTTTCGAATCCAGCGGTCTGCGTCTTCTTCATCGTCTTTTATCCCCTCTATGATCGTGCATATCAAATGCAGGTTGCTCTGAATTATTTGGCCCTTCAGAGCACATGTCTGCTCAGGTCCCAACAGAGACGCGGCAACTAATTACAAAAGATTTTACAAGATCTTGGCCAAAATCTTTAACTCTGTGTTTAGCAGTTATGGGCCGGTAACCCTTTAACACCTTCCCAACATCCTTACCTTTTCTCAACAGCGTGATCACACCCCTGGTGAACCGGTTGGGGATAGACCCCTGCCGGAACCAATAGTTGAACAAGACTGTCAAAATCGAGACAAAAATGTGCAATCATAGGTTAAACCACCGAGACGCGGCGTTTTGCCTTTACTGACCTTCTTGAAATCTGCGTATACTTCGCCCTCCTTAATCTCTCCCTCGCAGCTAGCTGCAGCAGCCGGCAAAAGCCGGCGAAAGTCAGCTAAATAGCTGCGAAACTCCTCATCACGGAGACCAGTCTCCTTGATAAATAGGCTCTCAAAATTCCGCTGAAAAGCCTCGCACATGTCGTCAGTCGACCGAAGAGTATGTCCCTCCAGGTCGCGAACCTCTCGAATGTACCGGTCGCCGCCTCGCTAGTCGAACGCTCCAGGGTCTCTTAGCTACGGCTATCTCTAGGGAATCTTCACCAGCCTCCGCTTTGTAGTAATTAGGTCTAAGTTTATTCACCTTGGCAGCCTTATCTAGTTTAAGCCGTTTGCTGAACTTAGTGGTGAAATAACTAAAACTAAAGAATAGTTCTCCCACTACTTATTCCCAACGACTCCCCCAGTTACGGCCCGCTACACTAAGTTAATTAGCTGGCGCCCGAAGTCCTGCCTGTCCAGTAAGGACACGTTAAACTTCCAGTAACCAGCCTATCTAGGCCTATTTTCTAAATCTACCCGGGCCAAACTAGTTTGTGGTCCGAGTTGCCTAACCAGTGGAACGTAGGAAAATCTAAAATATCTACGTCGGTTTCACGAACTAACATTCTATCTAGGTAGAAGGCCAACATTCACATTTTCCAACCTTTGTGATCAACTCGGTGTCTAACGACGAGCCCGTACTCATCGATGAGATTAACCAAGCTACGATCACGTGCCTTCCCGCCTTCTATCCAGGATGGCATTCCAGTCCCCCACTAAGACGAGTTGCGTTGAATCCACCAGGAAGGGCTCCAACCACCGATACAACGAGACTTGCTCCTCCCGGTCGTTGGGCTCATAAACCGCAACCAGTCGAAATGCACTGCAAGATCGGCAACGAACAGCCGGCCCTCCCTACCGACATGGACAAGATCCACCTTCGCGTCCAGGGTACGCTTGATCAGCAAAGACACTCATTTGGCCATCCGGTTCCCATATGCTGAATAGATGACAAAGTCGTTAGACAGCACACAGGCATCGGCCTTGTAAATAAAGGGATTCTCTTCGATCGCGGCGACATCCACACCGAAGTAGAAGAGGTCCCGAAGCAGGCGGGTCACCTTACACTGGTCCCTATGGCCCCTCGTGTTGAAACTGGCTAACTTAATTGACATCTTTTAGACCTGAAGTGAGAAAGAGAAAAATTACTCCTGGTTAGATACCGAGCAAAAATCAATGGCAGTAGAGACCCGACGGATTGTCCCAGACTTCCTGATCCGTAATTCTTCCGTCCTGAAAAATGCCGTCAACGACCGTGAGGAACGTTAGTTTTGCTGCCCTATACAATGAGGGGTGGAGTATGACACGTATCTTCCCAGCACAAAAATTGGCTAAATTTTTACAATAGTTGGTGCCCATTTGTGCCATTTTTATTTTATTGTATGCTTCTACAGCTCCCTGTAGAAAACCCCAGACTTTGAGTTTCCCTCCAGTGCTTCTGACCGGAGGCATTACACCAGGGGTTTTAGTGAAATTAGCTGGATTTTCAAACGACTTCCAGTCGATCGTGGACAGTTTAAACAGGGGCTTAAGAAGGGCCCTCTTCGAAGAAGAGAGATGCCTTTCCAAAAGGTCTCTGTCTATTGTACACATTTCTGTGCGTTTAAAAATGTTTTTTCTATTCTTTTCTTTTTCCCTTTTGGAAGAGGGTTGAGGAGTTTTGGCGGAGGGTTTTCCTGGTTCGGAAAAGGGGGTCTCTAGAATAGAGGAGGGTTTGGGGGAATAAGATGAGAAGTGTCTTATTGGAGAGACAGATTTACCCCTCCCCTCAAAAGAGGTAGTTCTGACGGGTGATGCCGGGGCAGACTGGGTACTGGACGTTAAAATGGGCCGTTCTGCCCTGCCACGCTCTTCCTTTTTACTTTTCTTGCTCACACATCTTCCTCCTCCACTCTTCTTCTTTTCAAAGATGAGGAACGCGGAGGAGGCATCTCCTCGCATTCTATTTGCTGGTGTTGTTTCTGCTGTTGTTTTTGCTGTTGCTGTTGCTGCTGCTAATGCTCTTATTGTTGCTGTTGTTGCTGCTGGTGTTTTTGTTGCTGTTGATTTTTTGGTGACTGCTTCTTTTTCACCGTCGACGTTTTTTCTGGCTGAGGAGGAGACGACAAATTTTCCCTTTCCTCACTACCTCAGTCCATTCTTTTGCTGGTTCCTTATTAATCTTATCAATCTCATCCACTACATCATTAGCTGTTACAGTTTTTTCGATGCCGGTATTGCCGGTGTTTCCGATTCCACTGTTCGGGTTGTTTTAGGGCACATCTTCGCTACGTGCCCTGCTGCTCCACACATCCAGCAATGTTGTTTTCTTCCCTCTACATCAGTTCAAAGTCATCAGTAGGCACTCTTGACTTGCTCACCATACGACACAGTCGCCCCTTATATGGTCACTGGATATGTCCAGCGGTACTCCAAGAACCACGATTCAGGTTTTCTTTGTTCCAAGATTCTCTGTTTGCTGTATGTCATTTTTTGTGGTTAGAATGCTACCAGCCATATTTTTAGCTTCCTCCTCTGTTGCGAGGAGAATATCCCACATCAAGCAGCGATATTCAAAAGCTTTAGGGTTTCCTCCATGGTCTCCCTGTTCACTCACGACGAATTTTTGCGTCTTTACATCCCTAGTTAACAGAGAGATAAACTTTGTTGTTACAGCATCAAAAGCTTCTGGGATTGTTAGGAGTCCATTTTGTGAAATGAACTCTTGATATTTTTCTTTCATATGGTCATAATAGATCGCATATTTTTGCCTTGTGATTTCGTCCATACCAACGTTGTGGAAGGTGTTACCGTTGGGATATTCGTCGATGTAGAAGGTTGGGGAGACAGAGCGATATTGGTCTTCGTCTCCCCGCAACACACAAATATTTTAACAAAAGTTCACAAACATTCAAAACGAAGACAAAAACAGACAAATAGAAACCACTGTGTACAGTGAAAACGCGTACTCACAAAAAAGACGATCTCAAAAGTCAAAGTAACGCCAAAATCCAAAAGCACTGCATTACGCACCACAACTCTCTAACACACTACAGACACCCGTTCTCTGTAGGCAGGCTTATAAGTACACCTTGGATGAGTCCATTGAGAATGTAAAAAGTGGTGATCCCCAACACAATCAATATCGAAACAAAATGTACACTTTTGTAGTAGATTGTAGTTGGGACATGTTCTAAAATATAATTTATAACATATGAATATATATATTTCGTATTAGATTGTAATTGGGACATTTTCTAAAATATAATTTGTAATAAATATATATTTTAGAACATGTCCCAACTAGAATCTAATAGAAAAGTGTACATTTTGTATCGACAGTGTGTGGAGTGAAAATAGACCGATGAAAATAATTTTGGTGGTGAAAATAAGAATTTTGTTTTCTGCAGATTTATTTTACTGAATAGATATGTCTGAGAGTTTGTCGCCATTGTCACGATTAAAAGAGTCCCATTTCACGTTTCTTTGAGAAGGGATACAGACAGTCTAACAATTCCGATGTTTCAACATCTATCTCACCAATGCTGACATTTGGTCATAAATTAGATAAGAATTGTCTAAATGTTTTGTTTATCCGAGCACCTTTGCCCATTCTTTTATTTTCGCCATTATTAAAAATGGATTTTATTCTAAGTCTAACAAAATGTATTTTGTGTTATGCATATTTGAGAGTAGTCTGTATATCTTATGTCCCGAAAACGCTAAGCACGTTGTTAGTTGATGTTATTGATTGTTACGTTTTTCGGTTTTATTAATTATGCTTCCATTATTTAAGCCTATTTTTGTATGTGGATGATGCTATGACATTTGTGTTGTCAACGTGTATGTTACGGATCGGGTTTAGTAGGCCTCGGCGTGTAAAACGTCGACTGGTGTAGATGGAAATCTCTGAAAAGGAAAGTGGGGGTAAACAGAAAGGTAGTTGGTGGGATTGAGGTCCTTCATAAAACACCGAAATATTTTAAATCCTCAAGATCCACGGACACAACGGATAAAAATCATAACTTCTTAATAAAATAAACGTGTGCAACTTGAGTATTGTTTATTTGAAATTTTAAAATCCGAAAACCTTAAAAATTTTTTTCAAGTGCTGACATGACCTGCCACAAATGGAAATTTTCAAAAAGCCACATGGCAACAGTTAAGTGCCATATAGGATACACGCTTTGGGCGATCATGTTTAGAAAGAGACATGACTGACTGGGCAGAAGATTATCCCCCACTAGGTTTTCTGCGGTAGACTGGTTTCCAGCCAATTCTATAGAACCCAGTCTGTCCTTTTATTTAACTTATAACTGGAGGGAAGAGGCGGATTAATACCTTTCCCAAGGGTATCTCTGCCCAAGTAAATGCAAGGAATTCAACTGAAATTCGAACGCGGCTCCCCGATTTGTCGTTCCACTGCACCACAACGTAAATAGATATACGTAGACTAATTATTACGATGCAGCATTACAGATCAACTACTAATTACTTTCAGTTGTCATTCCATTTAACTGTAATTAAAATCTACTTTTCGTTTTTATAAAAATGCTGTACCTGTATCTATTGAATTACACTCACTGTAATGACATCGATGATGAACATTCTCTCCATTTCCGCACATCTGATGTAAAATAGTGTTGGTTTTAGATTTTTATATACTTTTTACCACTTTTCTTTGTACGCATACAGAATATACAAACATCGTTTTATGTGAAATCTCAAATTCACGATTTCAACCGTGAGCATTACCTGACTAGCGTTATTTCCTCTATCTGTTTGTAAACAAACTTTATTAAATTTCATATAAAAACTACAATCAGGTTATATGCTATTTATATAAAACTACAATCAGGTTATATGTTATTTATATAAAACTACAATCAGGTTATATGTTATTTATATAAAGCTACCTTCAGGGTATATGTATAAGCAGTGTTATGACTATAAAAGTATATCGTGTTTATGAATGGGTTCCATTCCCATGATGCCTCATTTTACAGATGCTATACACAAAAATTCGCATTTATATTCTTGCTTTACCTGACGGCTACAATTCCCAGGAATTTAAATACAATGTCAATACTCATCTCTTAACCACTTGACCCTAGTTCTTTCTACACCACCCTGTATATTGTTCCTTTCTCTCCACCTTTTCAGCTGTCACTACACCTGTCTTCCCATTCTTCTCTTACTCTTTTCTAACTGGTTCGTCTTTCTCTTCACCCTATTCACTCTCTCCTATCTAATCTTTTTACTCTTATGTAGTCCCCTAAGATTTTACTCTTATGTAGCCCTCTAATTAAATTTCATATAAAAACTACAATCAGGTTATATGTTATTTATATAAAACTACTTTCAGAGTATATGTATAAACAGTGTTATTACTATAAAAGTATATCGTGTTTAGGCTTGGGTTCCATTCCCATGATGCCTCAATTTATAGATGCTATACACAGAAATGCGTCTAAGATCAAGCCTCTGTCTGTCAATCATCATAAGCAACCACTCCTGCCGCCCAAAAGCATGGCCAAGTGAGTCTCCTGAGAGCAATACACTGCGCTTCCTTGGCCTTACCCTCTCTTCCGATCTCAAGTGGAACCACGACATTGAGTCAATAGCTAAATCTATTGCTAGGAAGGCTGGGTTACTGTGTCGGGCCAGAATGTTTTTCCCGTCTGAATCTATCCTGGATATATACAAATCAATCATTCGTCTGTGCATGGAATACTGATGTCATATATGACCAGGCGCCTCTGCTGTTCATCTCAGTGTTCTTGACAGGCTCCAAAGGACAATCAGTAATGTGATAGGTACTCGACTCCAGCCACTTCCCCCCCGACGGGATGTGGCGCCCCTCTGTTTGTTCTATAAAAATTTTCATGGCTTCTGCTCCAACGAACTTAAGTCACTGGTGCCTCTGCAACAGGTGTTTACTGGTGCAACCAGAGTGGCAACTGGGTCTCACCCGTTCACAGTTAGATCAATCAAATGCAGACGACAATTCTACTTCTTCATATTCTTTTCTCGCATTTCCCGCCTGTGGAACTCTCTTCCATATTCTTGCTTTCCTGACGGCTACAAACCCCAGGAATTTAAATGCAATGTCAATACTTATCTCTTAACCACTTGACCCTAATCTTTTTCTACACCACCCTGTATATCCTTTTCTTTTCTCTGCACCTTCTCAACTGGTATCACATCTGTATTTCCATCCTTCTCTTACACTTTTCTAACTGGTTCGTCTTTCTCTTCACTCTCTTCATACACTCCAATCTAATCTTTTTACTCTTATGTAGCCCCCTAATCTTTTTACTATAATGTAGCCCCCTATTTTTTTTCCTTCATGTATCCCCCTTGCACATCCGTGGCGTTACTGCCTTGCTTGGGGTGAAAAAAAATTAAATGACCTGTATTTCAAAATTAAAAAAAAATTAGAAATCGGAACTCTTCCGGTCCTAAGAGTTTTGGATAAACTATTCTCACCCGCTATAATTATATAGTTTGGAAAAAAAAGAAAAGGGTTCCAATGTACATTAATATCAATTTTTTAAAAACAATGGCTGCATTACAAGCGAGGCACCATTGCAGTACTCAGCCAATCACTTTTTCACTTTTAATAATCTGGCTATTTAAATTAACAGTAGTTCATACCAATAATATCTATTTCATGAAATTTGGATCCTTTATGCTAAATATCGCCTGTAGTTCATTGTGATAAATTTTTATCATTTTTCTTAAATCTCTGAAACCGTGTGTTGTTAATATTTCACAAATATTTTTTCGAATCATTTATCATTTACTTTATCACAACGATTGGCCGTTATAGTCTCCTGCCCTTTTCAGGTAGTTGTTTCATTTTGCAAATCTTCGAAAATAAGGAAAGAAGCTATTTATCATAGAAAATTTATATAACCGCCAACCACGGTAGTTCTCCAAGCTGGATTCAGAATTAACAATCGCCAGTTCTTCCTTATTATGCCAAACTGCCTCTCCAGTGGACTGTTGTATAAGCCCGCAGGTCTTGATCTAAGGAACTGAACTCATTAATAGAAGGGAAACAGATAAATATTAACACTGTTGTTATCTTATAGATCGATGATTCACAGGTTAACAAGTCATATCACTCTCCTTTTGATCCCTCTTCTCCATCAACTAATTTATAATGTTAGCATTGAAATTCCGCTGCTGTTAAACACCTGCATTTTATATTTAAGATAAATCCCTGTGGACCAAGTGGCTCTCTATTTAAAATCATTCTCAACATCGGATAGCACAGCTTTTGAGTTACGTTGACAAAAACAATAACTAATTTGAATATAACAATTCGAATTTAATAATAATTTTCTAACATTAAAATATATCAATTATAAGTTTTCATAATTGTTAACTTCACCACAACCTTCAATTTCTAGGACTTTGAAAGCAATCAAAAACTTGTCATCCTACAAAAAGAAAAAAAAAAAGGAAAAGAAAAACAATACAGACAGCAATACAACACAAGAAAATAGTTTTTGGAAAAACGGTAAATTTTTTATTTGTTCCCCGAAAGCCTTTACCCCGTCAAATCTTTCCAAAACATCCTTAATTACGTGCAAATGTATATGCTGATCTCAAATCGATAATTGTTTATTGACGAAACCTACCTTTTTTCATGTTATCGACCAGAAAATAATGGGACTATGTCTCACCCCTTACCACCGCTCTCATATCTGATTCACCGCTGAATGACTTGAGGTGTAGGATACTTATTTCGGCCTATTTACTTCCTTTGAGCAATTACTCTGTTTGGGTTCGGAACTTAATTTCCGCGTAGCAATTGCAAAAAGGAAGTAAATAGGCCGAGAAATCGGCAAACTACGCGTGAAGTCATTCTGCAGTGAATAACGTTTTTGAAGCGTGGTTACAGGGTGAGATAAACAGCGACAAGAAGTTCGATATTTTTCTGGTCGTTAATTTGAGAAAAGGTAGGTCTTCGAGGAACAAATCAAAAATTTACCTGAAAAAGACTCTCCTACAACATGAAAATTTTAAGGTAAAATCTGACATTACGTATAATGTCATTTAAATCTATTTTCATCTATACAGATATTATTATTAGTAGGGGAACTGGTCATGAATTTAAAGTAAAATATGACTTAACCTATAATACCAAACAAATTTATTTCATCATCACAAATAGATTTATATGACTTTATTAGTAGGGGAACTAGTCGGTAAATTAAAGTAAATTCTTACATAGCGTATAATGTCAAATAAATCTATTTTCATCCACACTGATATTTTTAGTTTTTCAAGTGCAAATTCTGTATAAAACTTTCTTCTCATATTGCAATTACTCTTAGAAACTAAATAAATCAACTTTAACCGATGCTCTCTCCTAGGCTTAATAAATCCGACAGTCAATCAATATAATAATGCATGTCTACGAACGAGGAGGGATGCGGAACTGAAAGAACGGTTATCAGTATCTAACTTAGCGAACCGATCTAGGATTTCTGCACATATTCACTTATTACTAATACTTTCTTACGGTTGCCAAATGTAATTACCTTTCGACTACAGAAAAAAAAACGATAAATATTTGTCTAATCAAATCCTTCTAATTTTCATTTTCTTTACTGGTGTTAATTCTATTCTTTATCAACGATGTGCTTTTTGCTCGAAGCAGTCATCTTCGATATTTTATTTTATGAATATTGATTAATTATATTTGGGTTCTCTGTTTATCATTGAGTTTGAGTTAATTTGATCAACACAGTTTTGTTTCATGGTTTTTCTGTTAGCATTGAACAGATTTTACAAATATTCATTTTTCTGCTGACGGTTAAGATTATTTTTAATCTAAATTTAATTTTTCGCCGTGTATTTTTAGTCACTTATTCCTAACTTCCTTGGCCTAAAGATTCGACTATCAAATTTGATACATTTTTATTCAGAATTTAAATTAGGCTGATATTTAAAGAAATAATATCATATTTCTCGAAAGTGACTATCAAGTTCTACAGATGTGAGGAGCTATAAAATCCTATTTGTGTATCGACTGAATTATTAATTATTGTTTATAAATTTTCTAATGTTTTGATAACAGCATGTCGGCTGATGTCTTCTCTAATACATACGAATAAATCAATTTGATTATAAAACGATTCTTTTTTTTAATTAAAATCCATTACTATTCGAGTAAATATGAATTCGAGTGAATACTAAGTTAAATGCTGCTGTTGTTATTTATATCACACTTTGTCATAACTGCTATAAGTTTTAAAATATTCCCCTTCCAAAGGAACTTAATAATACCATCGCCGAAATATTTTATTGAATCTCAAGAACAGAAGGAAAAATTTACATCAAAGCAAGCCATGTTCAAGATTTCTTAAAGATCTCTTAGCAGACTCTGTATATGATTACACTCGTATTAGAAAACTGATTTATTATAAGGAAAGTGTTTGTAAAAAAAAGAAATATCCCATCATGCACAATAAAAAAATTGAAGGTACACACAAAAAAGAAGCAAATACAAAAATTTAAATAGCTGGAACATTTTAAACATAGCACGTAATGTACAACATAGAAATTGAAAGACGTATTTGAATAGCAAAATATGCTTTCCCAACGCTAAGTAAAAGATGAATTAACCAAAAAAAATCGTTAGAAACAGAGAAAATGGTACTGAAATGTTATGTAATATCAGTTCTTCTATATGGCAATGCATGTTGAACTAACTCCTCAGAGAAGAAGAAGAAACGTGAAGGAAAAGAAATGTTCTACAGATAAATTCTAAGAACCCTGTGAGCAACGACAAAACTTGATAGCATAAGAAATAGAAAAAACAATTTTGATAAAAAACACAGAGCGGAAACAGAAGGTATTAAAGTAAAAAGAACAACGAACAAGTTTATAAAAAATGGAAACAAAGAGAAACACTTATACGTAACATCAGGAAAAGGAGATGTAGAATTTTTAGGGTACATAAAGTGGAAAGATAACTTGGAAAATATGATACCCACAGACAGATTTTGAGATTTTAAAAAGAAATCAATCGACCGGCAGTCAAGGGCGAGAGAAAATTTCTCGCCCCAAATCGTTTTACTCGACCGACTACATTTTCTTAATAGTCTCCTTACGTAAACATAGCGTGAATCGCTGACGGACAACGGAAAACAAAAAATGAAATTTCAACTAAAATTTCGAACGTGTTAGAAAGGACTAAAAAAATTTAAAAAATAATAACAACAAAATTTGATTTTTCCACTTAATAATAGCATAAATATTTTGATGATAAAACCTTGTTTTTATTATGTTTGAGCCCTTTTAACATCATGATATGCTGTATTTTTTTTTGCAATTGAGTGGAGGTACATAAGTTCGTAATTTCTATCTTCTGTTTGGCTAAAATCTACATCTCATAGATAATAAAAATAACAAATCTGCTTTTCTCAACGATTTTCTATAAAAAAACATTACTTACTTGTATAAGTTGTTTTTCGGTGCGTGGTTGAAATAAATATGCGTATTGATTGAAGTTCGTCAGAGCAGAAGCCATGAAAGTATTTATAGAAGAGGCACAGAGAAGCCACGTCACGCCGGTGAGAGAGATACTGCAGGCGGTCAGCCAAGTCGGTATGAATCACATTACAGATTCTTCGCTGTATTTTGTCAAGAACCCCGACAAAGGATAGGAAATTGTGGATAATCATGATCGCCCACGTCCGGAAGGAAGACGGCACATAGAAAAAAACAATTATCCGTTCGTTCTAATCACTAATTATCTCGACCGGCCTTGGCACACATGTGTTAGGAAAAAGCTGTTTTAACCTGTGAAGGATATTTGCCGAAAAATTTTTGCTCGTATTCAGCTATCATAGAGAATGCAGAGGAGTAAAAAGAAAATAACGTAATAATTGAATAAATCCTTGGAAGAAAGATTCCTTGGTAGAATAGACTGTGCGCAAATGTGTGTTTGCGACGTGCATATAACACTGGGCCGTAGGAAGGAATTAAAAGGATTACCATCTGGAAAGTATCCGATACACATTTCTGTTCGTTTTAATCAATTTGAAATAAGATAAAACCAGACGAATATATGATTGCCTTGGAAAAAACATTATTCGAACATTTCTAGCGGTGTTAAATAAATTACTATCTCATCCAACATGTTGGGAATTATTCTCACCATATCATATTAAGGAACAAAACCAAAGCCAAAAAATAGTTTGCAAAATAAAGTTGGACTGAAACTTTAAAAACTGTTTCCCTGATGTATAGTTGGTTAAATTAAACTAATTAGTTTACTTTGTCTGAATGTGAAGTGAAGTTAGTTTTGGTAGGAATATCCTGCTTTATAAACCTTGCAAAATGACAGACTTGTTCGATTCAGAAAGCGCAGTATTAGCTTCGCAAATACCATTTATTATTTTCCAATTGAAAAGGCTATAAGTAACCGTAAGTTTTATGTTAACAGACTCTTCTCTCGCACGTCGCACTTGTGGAACTCTCTTTCGGTCTCTTGAGATTTTAGTTAGCTTTGATTTTCAAAAAATTAAATGCATTGTCAATCTTCATCTTCTTTCGTCTTAATTACTGTTCTTGTAATGTCCTCTGTCTGAAGTAAGTTTTTTATTATTTTCACTGTCAGTAAACCCTTGCATATAAATGGCTTTATTGTCTTCCTTGGGATGACTCAAATAAAAATCGTTACGATTTATGAAACAAATGAAATAAAATAAGAGCATTAGTTAAAATGAATAAATGGTATTGTATTTTATAATTATGAACATTTACAAACAAGTGCAAGTCTAAGAGAAATTGAATAGTCAAAATTAATAATAAATGACAATGTTTCATTTATGAAATTCAAACAAATCAAGACTTAATAAAAGGTTTAAAAGCAACAGATATAAAATAAAAAAATCCATAGCCAAAAATTATAACTAACATCCTCCAATAACGGCTATTATTCGCCATGGGCTGTTAGATGATTTCTAGAGCTTGTATATTTTCTGGAATTCAAGCACTTCGGGGTTTTTAAGGAGGTTTCCATTAATATTGAATATGTGGTCCTGAAATTTCTACGTCACAGCAGGATTGATTTTGTATCCAGAACAACAACATGCCGACGTAATATAGAATAATCACGAAAAGCTCTCTGCATCGCAATTACAGTTTCAACCGGAAACGCACATTGTGCATCAGTTTAAGCCAATCATTTTGGTAACTGATGGTATTTAAGAAAAAGTTATAAGGCATTCAGTCGTCAGTTAAGTGCCATATGTGAGACTTGCATGGGCCTTCATGTATCGTAAGAGAAATGACTATCTGGGTAGAAGCTTTTCCACAGTGGTGAACTGGATACCAACCAAGACTGTAGGACCTAATTTGTCCCCCTATCCAACTCACAGCTGCAGGAAGAAGATATGGATTAATACTTTTTCCAAGAATATTTGTGTGTAACCTCTAGGGAGATGGTTAATGTTTATTGAATCATCCTTGTGTCATACATAACCAAACTCCCTGCAGCTTAGGGTTATTCGCTATCATCAGAAGATTATCAGCAGGTGGATTTGTGGAAGAATAAAAGTATACACTTTGCATGTTTAAATAGAAGTTTATTAATAGAAAAGAATAACATGAATTCGTAGAAGTTAAAATTTCGAAAGAAATAGTATTAAAAGGCTAAGGGTATGAAGAGTTTGCTGAAATGTTCATAGTAGTCCATGTAAGAGTGAATTTATGTGTATGTAGGCAGGAACGTATACATGTATGTATGTATGAGCGTTTATTATTGAATAGGATAGTCTTTGAAGTTATCGCTCAGGGTGAATGGTGAAAAGGAATGAGGTGAGAGAGAAAGATAGAGACAATAATAATAACGATCGTTTGTCGAGGGACATGTTAATTGCGCTCGTCATCTTAACACTCTGATGACGGTCAAACTTTGCTCGTCTTTCATTTCGTTTGGGAAATCACTCCCGGATGTGATTCTGACCTTTTCATTGGACGACAAACATTTCTCATCGAGGTTTGAAATTTCGCTAGTTTTGTGTGTGCTAAACAAGGTTTTGTAAATTCGAGTTAATTCGTTTATTTCTAACAAAATCAATGAGTCAATGCTTAGCATTTGAATTTTTAAATCTAGACTTTGTTTTGTTCACTACACATAATTCTGACTAAACAATACGTATGATATCCAATATGGGTAGTTTACATACCTAATAAAACAGTATGCCAAAGAACAGTTTACTAATCAACATTATATTATATCCTCCGATAAGTATGCCTATCCCATCCGGACATTATGCCTACTGAAATGTTCGCCGTAGTCCTTGCAAGAGTGAACTTATGTGTAAGTAAGCTTTTATTTCGTTTTCTGGAGTTCCAGACGATCATTTGGGAGTTCACGTCCGCATGTGATTCTGTTCTTTCTATTTCGTTTTTAGATGTTTCATAGTTTCTGTTGGTTAAAAAAAAACATTTCACATCGAGATGTAAAATTTGCGAATTTGTGTGTGTTAAGCAAAGTGTGTAAATTCGAGAGAATTTGTTTTTTCTAACAAAAGCAATGAGGCAATGCCTAGCATTTGAATTTTTAAATCTAGAACTTGTTTTGTTCACTACAAATGAAAGAATTTAACTGAAATTCGATCTTAGCTCTCCAGTTTCAACGTTCGAACCCAACATCTATTACACCACAACGCACATCGAGATAAGACATTCAGTCAGTTAAGTGCCATACGTGATACACTCTTTGGGCGATCATGTCTCGAAAGAGACATGGCTGACTGGGCAGAAGATTATCCCGCAGTAGGTTGCCATTATTTTCTGAGGTAGACTGGTTGCAAACTAAGCCTATAAAACCCAATCTGTTCTGTTATGTAACCCATAAATAGAGGGAAGAGACACATTTATAACTTATAAAGGGTATTTGCGCGTAAGTGAATGCAAGGAATTCAACTGGAATTAAGGTTATAGAACCCAATCTGTTCTGTTATTTAACTCCTAAATAGAGGGAAGAGACAGATTTATAACTTATAACGGGTATTTGCGCGTAAGTGAATGCAAGGAATTTAACTGGAATTCGAACTCGACTCTCTAAAACAGTAGCAAGATGAAAAGTTTAAAAGGCTAGATGCATTTCTGTCGCACCCTCTTTATAACTGAATATGTTTCCTCTAAAATTCTCGGATAACTTCCTCACTTGAAACCAATAATTTATGTTTGTGGAATCTACAATATAAGACAATCTTGACAAGTTTAGTAATAGACAATTACCAAAAACGTTGTGTAGCTGCGTTAGTACGTAAAACGGAATGGATGTATATAAATATACTAAGATTGGTGGACAACTGAAATTAGTCAAACACGCAGAGAAGTAAAATCGAAAATACTAACGTGTATAAAGTTAAGAAAATAAGGAACGATTTAAAACCGAAAGAGGTGATTATACAAAGTAGCAGACATTCGGTGATCGAGCAGAAACGTCGTAAACATAAAATATCTCTCTTTAGAAATTATAAGATTTATGATTCTAAAATTGCCCAAGGTTCTTACAGTGTACGAATTGTTGGACAAAATTGTCGGTTTTGTCTTCTTAAAGATAGTCAGAACTGCGTTGTCTCTTTAAATAAATATGACTTGTAAAAATAGATAACAATTTAACCCCTGAACAAAATAAAGACATACATATGGGGAAATCCCGTGAGTATAACAGTTAAAATATTAAGGTGCTAAAGAGTGTGTGTAAATGTTAATGTCTAAGTTTAAAGTAAGATAACTAGATACCGCGCAAAACAGCATCTATTTTCTTTCACTCATTATAAATTATCCTTCATTGCTGTTCATGCTAAGAGGGATATTAGAACCACTCTTGTACCATACAAACTGTATACAGTAAAAAGCATTTGATATCTTGGTCAGTCTACCAAAACCAAAGAGAAATGACTTTATCTTTTCCCTTAGTCGCATTCGAATCAATATATATATATATATATATATATATATTACGGTAATTAACCAAGATTAACAAAACTAGTTATAAACAACCGACAATTTGATATGATTTGTTTGAACATTATTTTTGATCGATACTCATATTTAATAGATATTCTGTTCATAATCAAACAGTATTATATATTTATTTCTGCCGGCCTGATTATTCACAAATCATTTCACATTGTCGGTTGTTTATAACCAGTTTCGTTAATCTTCGTTACATTCCGTAACATGTTTGCATTTGTTGACATTACGATACATTTCAGACCAGATATGATTATTACGATGAATTCGAAAATAGTGTTATAGGCTTCCTTTGACTTCGTTTAGACTAATCGATATTCGTGGTCAAGAGGTATAAGACGCGCCAGATGACTTGGTAGCTTCCACCTACGTAGATAGAGTTGCAGGTTCGAATCCTGCTGAATAACACATTTTCGTAACAAAAATTTATGGTAAATAATCAGGCCGGTAAATATATAATACTGTTTGATTATAAACAGAATATCTACTTAAATACGAGTATCGATAAAAAATAATTTTCAAATAAATCATTTCAAATTGTCGGTTTTTTATAACCAATTTTCGTTACTCTCCGTTAATTTCTGTAACATATTTATATACTTTTTGATTATAAACAGAAAATCTACTTAAATACGAGTATCGATAAAAATAATGTTCAAACAAATCATTTCATATATATATATATATATATATATATATATATATATATATATGAGAAGTAGTACAAACAAATAGGTTAACAGTCCGCAACTTGGGATATTTTCTTGGAAGAATATTCGATATTTAGTAGAGCATTATACATACTAATACTTTTATTATAAGGGTTCATAATACAAAAATACTATACTGCAACACAAGAGCTGTTGTGTTTCGGTGACAGATTATTGGCACCTGATCAGGTATTGAAATATTTTTTTGTTAGGAAAAAATATAGACAAATAGAATGATCTGTTATTAAACCTCGTACAAATGGCAACAAAGATGAGGACAAAAGTCCAAATAATATAAATACTGTAAATAATACATTATCTCATAAATATAGACAAATAGAATGATCTATTATTAAACATCGTAGAAATGGCAACGAAGATGACGAAAATAGTCTGAATGATGTAAATACTGTAAATACTGTAAAATACTACCTCATCTCCGAAATATTGACAAACACCTTTTTTTCCTTTGTTCACTTTTTAAAAAAAATTATTTTATGCCCTAATTTTAATTTAATCATCGGCTTTTCTGTCAATTTTTTTTATTAAAGGTCGGTTTTTAGGTTTTTGTTCATCTGTTCTAATGCACAATTTTATTTTAATATGCGTTTTTTACATGCCGTTATTTACGCCATTATTTTCTTTATGCATCAAATTTTACACTTATCTTTTCAATTACCAATCGATTTTAAGCACCTTTTTAGTATTTTTCTATCGGCATTTTCACTTGTTTTTTTTTTTCTCCATTTGCTTTTCGTCTCCATACTTAAATTTGTTTACCCATGGAACTCTGCACCCGTATTTTTTTAATTTTGTTTTAATTTTTAGCCAATGATCTTTGCACCCATTTTTTTACGTATCATTTTCGCTGATTTTTGATTATCGATTGGTATTTACGACCATTTTATTTTTATCGGTCGGTTACTATATCTATTTGTTTTTGTTCGTCACACATAATAATTTTTTTGCTTTTATTGACTAATTATCTAAAGTTTTGCTTTCATCACATAAGAATGTCTTTCTTGTTATTTCTTTTTCTGTTGCCTTTTTATTTTCCGTACGTATTTGTCGTTACGTATGTCTTCTATTGACTATGTGTGTTTCCGTCTGGATCATATCTTATTTGTTTATCACGTTTCAGAAAATACTCTCATTTTAAAACTCATCGTTTAATAACTCAAATGGCCAAAAGTCAGTCAGTTAAATGCCATACGTGATACACGCTTGGGCGATCATGTCTCGAAAGAGACATGACTGACTGGGCAGAAGATTATCCTGCAGTAGTTTGCCATTACTTTCTGCGGTAGACTGGTTGCCAGCCAAGGCTATAGAACCCAATCTGTCCTGTTATTTAACTCATAACTGGAAGGAATAGGCGGTTTAATACATTTCCCAAGGGTATTTGCGCGTAAGTGAATACAATGGATTCAACTGGAATTCGAACTCGGCTCCCCGGTTTCTCGTTCCGAGCCGATATTCACTGTACCACGATGCAGATCCAAAAGTACATGACTTAAATGGCCAAAATAATATATATTTGGGATCAACCAAAGACACCCCCAAGACTAGGTAGTTCAATCACAAGTTTATATTCAAAATAGGAAAATTCAAATATGTACAATATTAGCTACCCACGTGTGGAAATTGAAATCAAAATATGGAAAAGAACCAGACATAATGTGGAGTATAGTGAAAACAGCCAAGCCTTACAAGGGGATAAAATAGGTAGATTGTACCAGGAAGAAAAATTAGCTATTATGTTACTTCCAAACAATTATGAACTCTTGAATGAAAGAATAAAAACTATGACTAAGCGTAAACATGCTAAGAAATACCTGTTAGGTTCATACAGCCATGGATAAAAAAGTTATAATTTCTTGTAATTTTAAAAACTTGGGTTCAAAAATTCCCTGTCACGTGAGCGTTAAAAAAAACCTAGCGTTACGTGAGCGTTCTTAAAAACACGCTAAAGATAAAATTGGTCAAATTCTCCTGAAGACATTATTCCTGGTAGAAACCTAGTTCACGTAATAACTCATTTACAAATGGAAAATATTCAAAAGTTCTACATTATAATTGTATTGAACAATTTTTAATACAAACGTGCACAGGTATAATTTTGTTATGACCAAAAAGTAAGTAATTAAACTCTTATATATATATATATATATATATATATATACTACCGGCCATAATTATTAGGCCACCTAAGTTTTTTAAAAGATATGATGTATTTCATATTATTTTTAGTATTTATTGTCAAATGAAAATAGAATGTTTCTT